>SJOL01013228.1:235317-261498 GCA_004794785.1 Opisthorchis felineus | reverse complement strand
TCAGAGTTCGATAGGCATAGTTGTCCAAAATCACCACAAAAGTATCCCTCCCATATTTCTGAAATTCTTCCTTAATGTATAGAATAAATAGTGAACCGGCCAAAGAGGGTTACGTGGATGAGCGTCGGTGCGAATAGTTTTTTTCTGAACATAAAGAAAAGCCGGCCGAAAGCTCAAAACCTCCAGCTGATGAAGAACGTGCAAACTAATGAAAAACCTGACAAGACTCAACATATTCTGGCACGCTGTAAACATTGCTTTCAGCAGCACCTAATTTTGGACATAAATCGGTGTACAATAGTCAGACATGCTTAACTGTCCAAGCCAGTTCAGTCAAAGACACCTACTAACCTGCTTGTTACTGGAAGAATAGTGGGGCTGAGCGGTATCCATCCTGGGTGTTCACTCTGGATTGACGGACACCGTAGAATATAGTTCACCACGCCCAGTGTACGACCACAGTGATTACGTGAAACTCCCCATCTTTCAAAAACATAACGGGAATGCCCACTTACAAAATGGAAGGGCATTTCCCCAAAGAACGCTAGCCAACGCATAACTCTGTTCTGCACAGCGGGACATCATATTAGATTGCATTCTGTTTGGAGGACCCATTTTTTGTATTATACGCGAAACCATTCCCTAAGAAAAGAATAGAGTGCTGGACGCCTAAAGTACGACTGACCGTGGTTTTCTTACACACAAAATGCCCAAAGGATGGAGTGATCCGAACCATTTATATATAGACCTCACCAAATACTTCGACCTAACAAACCAAGCAGCATCTTGGATAACGTACGAAAACATAGCAGTAAAGAACAAATTTTTTCGCTGAAAAAAATGACGAATAAACTCTATGTAAATTTCACGCGTTTGGAACTCTTATGGATCTGGAACAAACATTGTTGCCTACCACGTCTAGGCTGGGCTTGTGTTCAGTGAGTGACTCCACGAACGCGTTTTCGAATTGCTGATGTTTAATACCTTCAAAGCCAAGCAATAATTTTGAAGCATTGCCTTGTGATTCCAGGCTTTACATTATATGGCTTGCGGACGAATTTCCTGCTGCAAGAAGCGATTTATATATATTTAATGTAGAAACTCACTTGAGACCAAACGCATATTTATCAAGCGCTTCTCTGTTTCTTAAATTCAACAAAGCACCACATTTTTAGCCGAATGATCATGAGATGGCGTTCCGCACGGTTTTTACACACTAAGCAGCACATGCGCCACAAACGCACTGCGTGACTGTGAACCAGACGCAAAGGCGGAGACAACAAGTGACAACCTAAATGAAGAAAGACAAGTCACTGTTACCCGTAGACGCCGAAATTGTGGTGTTTACTGCTACTCTAACCCCTCCGCCACTGCACGAAGCAAGGCTTGACCGTTTCCAAAATGACATTCTGGTGCGTCAGTAACTTTATTTGCAATGCGTGTCCTAATTTCCTGAAATCAAAAATCTAAGTCACGTCGCAAGAACCGATGGACTCTGAAGAGGAAAATTAAACCAACTACAGTGTACCCATAATTACACCGGTTAGACCACCTGGAACAGTCACTATCAGGGCCCGCTTGCCTGTCGTTAGCTGAGTAGCTAGTTTTGAGCTAGAAAAGGCCCACGATTTCGGCAGAATGATGAGGTTCGGATGATTTTGAAAAACTTCATTTTCCATTCTAGGTGGGCCTGAAGATATATGACCCACACTGAGACAGTATTTTCGCAGCTAATGATAAGGCGTTCACAACAGGCTCATTCTCTCAGCTGCACATGACTAGACGGACACACGTACCTTTCCAATGTTACAGAAAATGGGTACCTGTATTGCAGCGCTTGCTTACTGTTTTTTGCCAAGCCCAGCATCTGGATTACAATTTAGTTTCCCAGATTGGCGAGCGAATCAACAAACAAACGCCTGCGTCTGTAGAATGATAGCTGCAAGTTCCAATTGGCCACGTCTAGCAAAGGATTTCTTGAGGTAGAATAACACCTGGTTTGGATTATTTCTCCTCAGTTGATACGAATTTGTGTGAATTAAAATTTCAACTATTAAGATAAATCTTGAATAAACCCAATCAATCAACCACGCAACAACGCTCGAGGTCACGCTAGGTTAAACATCAGGGCTGAGGTTGTGAGTAGGATGACTCTGGGATGTGGACAGGGTACAAATAATGCCGGTTTGAATTGGCGTGAGATTATTTTATTCCGCGGACTTGCTAACGGGTTCGACAGCGGAAGCTGGTTTTTGTATGGACTCAGGATTTGGCAGCTAGGGTCTAGGCCGTAAAGTTATTGCGACAGCATATCGATTTTGATTGTGTCCTATACAGACCCCCAAAGATTTGATGAGAATAACGATATGATTTGCGAAGATCAAGGCTTGGCTGATTAAGAGGCTTATCGATGTTAAACTTCTGCTATTAAGACTGGGCGACAAATATTCTTATAGGCTCCGACTAAATTGTTGGTTAATGCGCACAAATTACTCTGCATTACTTTGCTGCATGGAAAGAAATATATTTAAACGTTCCGAATATAGCCTTTCGGCCTTTTACACAGCTACGAAGGCCTCAGCTACCATATTTGCCTTCAAAAAACGAAGCGCATTTGAATGCGTTAGGTGGTGCCGGTTTTATAATGGTATGACAGCCTGAGGCTTTGGCGACATAATGCGCATATTAAATGAGGCGAAATTCTCTGAGAAGAATTATCCCGCAAGGTGTACTTTTATTTATTGCATCATTTGTTGATGGCCGCCCTTCGGATTAACTTTGGCTATTCTGCGACATAAGTAACAGAAAAGGGTTCTGTCAGTATTCAGAGACACCGATACTAAAACTGATGTACATTTTGATCAAGCTGGACTATATACACGGTGCTTTAATACCCACACTGAAGACTGGAAGGGAAAATTCCCACTTATTTACTTCTATGCACCAAATTCGGTGGATGGATGTACTGGCTTCAACAGCTTTGAGAAAGAATTAATTTCCTTTTAGTCAGTATTAACGGAAATAGGTCAACACCATATCCGTGACTGGGTTTATGGGACCTGGTTAGAGTTTACTAGTGGAAAAGCAGCGAGCGGTATTCCATCTGAGCAGATAATTGCAAAACCGTCAACTTTGTTACACCGTAAGCTGCTAAACGTAAAGCACACTGTGACTATTAAGCATTCTGCTGGCACCAATGGATAAGCATAATGGATTCACATCGGCAGTCAACACTTTGTGTAAGTGACACATTAGTGGACCAAATAGCACCATTCAAAGAAATAATTTTTGTTCACTTTTAGATCTTCTATACTGATAATAAACTCAAAAGTGTCACGAAGGTTATGCTGAAGAATGAATGATTAAATGACCCCAAAACTCCCAATCATCCGCGCTACCATTCTGTTTTACAGGGACTAATCTACATCAGGGGAATAGTTTGTGTTTTTGCTATTGTGGCAGGACACAGGGCGCCATATGATGAATCCAGTTGGTTCAAAAGTAGTTCCCAAAGTTCAGCATTCATTATCCGGGCTTTTAAAAAACGACACAGTAGGTTGTCCTGTGTTCTGCTTTTCCTCGGTGCTTGTTTTACTGAGGTCTATTATTATATTTAATGTTTGCCTTTGTAAACCTATTTTCGTCCACTAAAACTACTCCAACAATCTCCCTGTAGAGCTTTTAAATACCTCTATTTTTTCTTTTATTTTGATATGTTGCTTCTCTTGAGAACTCTTGTGTGGGTAGTTACAACTGACCAGTTCTGATACGAACAACACTCTGCCTGCTGTTTATTGTAAACAAGTGACCCATATTGACGTACAAATGATTAAATTGGGTTTAAAATCTTATATGACAGTTTTGAAGGTTAGAAATATGGTACTTTATCTAAAAAGAAGGAACTTCACTCGGCGTCAGCTCAAGTGGATCCCGAACCCTCAACCAGCCTTCGGCTGTTTGCCTGCGTGCTCGCGTCCACAGAGCTAAGGACATTAACAGAAGATCAGGTTGGGGTCCACAATGTTTATCGACCGCCAACTGATTGTGCAAGGAAAACCATTCTTGTCATCTCTGCTCATCTCCTTAAGTGAGTCCCCCGCTCAGCCCCGACAAAGTGTTCCCGAATCATTTTGTATATCCAGGATAGTATAGTTCATTTATTTGAGTAATAAATTGCCAAATAATTCGAGTGAATCTTCACCGTGTACGTGGTCCTCCCACTTGATGAGGGAAAGTTTTAGTGATGAACTGCATACTCACAACCGTTTAGTTGATCAAGAAAATGTGAACAGTTCACCATTTATCTGAAACTGCAAAAAGCTTACTTAATATGGAAAAGTAATCCCCCTTGAAAAATAGCAATAATAAATCCTCAACAAACGCAACTTATCTAACAAGCAAACAACGCCGGTTACTGTTTTTGGCACCAGACATTTGAACTGACACTAGAAGTTTGTTAGAAAAACTAACGGAAAATGCAATGAACATTAAATTTCCATCAAGTCACATCAATATGAATAATTCTGTCTTTGCTTGTTCGTATATTTTGGAACGGAAATCAGAAAATCATCAAATTTAGAATAACGGTTATGATCATCACTGGCAAACCGAGTAGTCATTGCTTTTAAACCAGTTGCATGTGGACTGACATTTGGTCGTCTTAGTTGATGGATACAAGCGTTGACCAATGCTGACTGACACCTGGCTACTTTCCAAAGTTAGGTGACTGCCAAATGGTCTGACCGGATGTCTGACACTGACTTGTTAAATCGATAAGACAAAAATATAGATGCCTGAGGAACAGACCTGACATATTTCTTGTTTGCTGTTTACGCAAAAACCAATATGCAGAGGACTTGTGGCACTTCTCGCCAAGTAGCTACCACTTTGATTTCACACCAGTTTGCCGCATGCGATCATCGTTTCGCAAGATAGTAGCTATTGAACTGGTGCAGAACAGTTAACCGCGCGGACGAAACGCGTCTCTGGGTTCGCTGCGGTGCCATGACAATATTGCTGGACTACCCTATTCGTCGCCTGGAAGCCTGGCTCCTCAGAGAGAGGGTAAATCTTAGAATGGGACAGCGTCACTAAATTCTTGCACAAGGGGTAAATTGTAAAACAAGTACACTCATTTGCAAATCAATTTGGTTTTCACGGGAGACTCAAGTGAATCTCTCGTTTATGATATTCTTCAAATGAATGGGCTGCACGCAGGCCGCCTCATGTTTCAGTTGGTACGATATTCGAGATATCGCAGTATATTTTCATGAAGGAAACTGCTCACAAGGTTGCTGTCGAAGAGTTTTCAGCAACCTTGTTGGTAGTTTCCTTCATAAATTGTAAAACGTTTCAGAAGGACCAAATAAGAAAAACTACCGGTCGTTTACCAAGCCTTCTGAAACGATGACTATTCGGTCGGTTTCAAACTTTTCCTATAAATTGCAAAACGTTTGGGAATTCAGTATGCAGTATGCCAGTTGGGTGGTGATGATCGCTTACTACTGAATAGAAAAGATTTTCAGGATGTTTTGTAATAGATAGGTTTGGTTGCATACTGTGATTGTGCATGAAAGTTTGCTATTTCACCTAGTTAGACCGCAATCCGGGTGAGAAATAACATTGAACCTCTGCTACTATTGTTAGGCTACTGCTTGGCAAAACAAAGCACACCACTGGTTCCGAAAACATTAACCTCATACGTTGTAAAGAGGCCCTGGTTAGCAAGTGTTAAACAAGGATACTATCGGATCGTCAAACTGTGTGCCTGATATGCACCGTAAAATCAGCGCACTCCAAGTTTACGTACGAGGAAGGAAATGAACTTAAAGATTTTGGCAGAATGTCAAAGTGGACTAAACAGACTACATTTATCCACTCCCAACCCCCTCATCAGTATTCACCCTTATCCTTATATTCGAAGCATCCTGCATATTTGTCAATAAGCTACAGGAAATTCCAAAAATTGCTCAATTTTATCATACTGGCTCATAATCCCTTCGAGCGGGACGACTATGATATAAAAAGACAGTAGTAAGCATTACCTTTATCCTACCACACGAGGTGGAAATCTACGGACATGAACTAAATGATTCATCGTTCAATCAGCTTCCTGAAGCATTGCTTGCAAACTCCTTTCGAACGGTCTTGGTATTTCGTGTGCGGTAAGCTGCCTGAAAAAGAGATTTTTGATGAGGATGTATCCTTGCAACTGAAGTCACCCTGTTCCGAAAATTTGTTCCAGCCTCGTGTATGATTAGCAGATGTTCAGTATTCTCTAGACAAGTTCAAACCTGCTACCTCCGCGGTTGGTAAGCAAGCACACTGCCCAAGCATGAACACGTCCACATGTCAAGCAACTTTTGGGGTACTTTCATTTCCAAACAATGTGCTTCTAATCTTACTGTAATATACGTAAATCAGGAGACCAAGCAACACTTTACTCAGCCGTTGTTTTATCTGGTGGATGCAGATTCCACTAAATGTCGCTGTGGAAATCAGGTTATCTGTGTGCTACTACTCTGTTTATTTCAAATTTAGTGTCAAAAAAGATTTTCCGCTTCATATCGGAAACAAGCATGACACTTTATGCAAAAGGGGTTGTTTGGGCGTCAGATTGGTCGATTTTTTAAATTTTGTCCAGGGAATAATCCGCTACTCGCTCCGTCCTGATAAAGACTCATTTAGTGAATACCTAGGGGATAGCCACATTCTTTGCCTCGAAAGCCAGAGAATCCAGAACACTACTTGAGACCTCCAATTCTACTTTCCTCTGACGTATCTGTTAACCCAATTCAACCGTGTTATTCACAAAAATGGTACCCAGAATAATGTTGCTGACCACAAAATGTTTGACTGCTAGACAGAATAGAAAGAAAGCGAGTTTAGGGACAATGATTCTGCATCTCGTTCCGTATACGTACCTGCTCGGTCAAACCTTTCGGTCGGTTACATATCACGAATTGCAAAATAATACATCACAAGTCACCCACGAACTAATGAGTTATTAGCGAGGCAAAGCTTGCAAAACTGACGCTTCTTCCCTTTTTTTGCAGAAAAACACATCTGAAGACCTTTTGGAAAGAGAATTATCAATAAATGTATTCCAATATGACCAATTTTACTTTACAAGCTTTATCTAACAGGGACGAACGAGAGACGAAAAAAATTGTCCAAACGGCGACGCCAAGGGAAATACACCTCCATTAAGTTGTACTGCATGGACTTGCCCCATCTTGCGTTGCAATGTTAAGGTATAGCTAAAGAAAACTTCAAGGGAACGTATGCCTACCAATAGATATTGATTGTACACTAGTGGAGTTTGAGCCGAAACCACTGGTGAAAGGAGGAAAGCGCTTCGTTGCGAAGTCCTTTATTGGCAAACACGAAATAAGCAGTTAGAAGTCATTAGACATAACAAAACAGTGAACCAACACTGCAAAGCAGTTCCACAATTTCCGTAATACACTTCATCTTCCATCAAATGCGGGGGCGGAGCTTGGACACCAAACATAGGCTACTCGCATGCTTCATCAGTAGCATCCACCGTTACACTGGTAAGGTCACCAAAATTCTCTGGTAGTGTTCATGTCTTCATAGGCCTAAAATCAGCTAATAAATTAAGCATTTTTAAAGACTCGTCGAGTGGGTCTTAGTGACTCTTACACAGCGTGATTTGTTTCACAGAGCTTTTGGTCGGTCCGACACGGTTTATCCCCATATTCAACGAATGCTTCGAGCTTGAACATCATTAGCTCAATTTTGGGTTGGATAGCTTTTAAGCTTGATGAGATCATTTGAATATACCCTGTGCGGCAATTTTACGTTTCAACCGTGCTAGTTTTGGTCAGTATTTCTCAGCCTTTTGACTATGTCGATTATGGAATAGATACCAGCCAGGTCCCACAGCAGCTGTAGAATTCGGTTTGATGATCAGTGATAAAAAATGGTTTTACATGCATATAATATAAACGGCGAACCAATCATGTCAGCCTTGATGCGGTGGAAATAATCAAATGTGAAATGGTTATTCGGTGCCCTCAGTTTAACGTAAAAACAATAAGCAGTCTCAATCTGCTGTTCACTGTCACTGTTTAACGTACCTGTTTCTCCCTTGGCTATAGATGTGTTACCATCAATCAGTGAAACAAAGGGTGCTTTTGTGATATTCTTCACACACTTCAGTTTAAAGGATATTATCGGCCTGTGGAAACACCAGCTTAGTAAAACCCGCTTTAAATGCCCAACCGTTCATTGGAAAGCCTGTGGAATGTAGACAAGACCTAGTGTTGTCTGTTTGTGGTGTCACTCCGCAAGTTTTTCAGTCAGTACGCAGACATCTGCGCTACAACTCGATCATGTTGTATTTTGTCAATCAGAATTATCATCCTCCGACATTTCTGTTGAGTGGCTGTGTGGGGTCACAGTTGAACCAGATTCGCAAACCAGACAAGAAAACAAAGTTTCTTTAGGGAAAAATGTGCGCTAGACTGGTAAATAGATTTCAGCTTTGAATTTCCCATTAGACTTAAATAAGAGCAAGAATAAATGTATTGGGACGATCCCATACCACATGATCATCCGGACGGTTTTTGAACTTTCCCTTCTCTCAGCACGTGTACACCGATTGTCATCTCAGAATTTTACAAGCTAAAATACATATGAAATGATTTCATTGCGCTCTGTATATGCGAAAGTGCATTAAATTTATTATGCTGAACAGGGAACAGTGCTACTTTCACTAATTACCCCAGGAGCCGATGACTGTTTTTCATTTTTCTGTCACTGCGGTTTGCCCTTTTGCTTACAGTAGAGCTGCGTTCCCAAGTGAAAAATCTAGCCAGCTTGAGATTTCTTACATTTGCTGGATCATTTTTTGTAAACCCTGGGAGAGCGAGAAGTCAGAGGTATGCCGAAAATAAGCCGACCTTCGCCAAAGTTCCCCAGCCCCCAAAAGGAATCTTCACTGACTTATTCAATCGGCATGACTTCAAAATCTTCCTCATTAAGCCCTGTGAAAAATTGTTACGATCGGCCTCACAAAGGTTTGTGCTTATTTATGGAACCACTAAAGACGAAAGCGCCGAATAGCAGTAGTGGAACCATTTAGGAACAAAAATACCCTCGTGTATAATCAATCAACCCTTCTTCAGTTGCAATAATCTAGTTACACGGAGAAGCGTACCTGCAAGCCCTTCCGCCAGGTCAATATCCACGAGACTCTGGATAGCTGTTAGAATCTCGTTACTTAAAAAAATCCATAACGGCTCGTGCAATTTTATTAGTTGTTGTTCGGGTAGCTGTTATTCTCTTCACCTAGTTTGCAAACTTCTCATGCACTCTCGACAACTCTCCGTTTAATGAAGGATTTGCACCCCATTTGTGACGCTCAGCAAACACATCAACAGACAGACGACTAACAGTGTCTGAAACTGATAGCCCAGCCTATTTTGAAGTTTGAATTTTACGATCTAGTAATTCTATTTGCCAACAGCATTGCTTTCCATCCGTGCACAAACTGCCGCATAAAAAGCATGAGGGAGTTCGGTGTCAACAGTAGTTGTCAATGCTACCAAGGTTACCGAGGTTACCAGGATTTAAAAAGGGACATTAACAATGTTTTTCTTCATAAGACAGTTCAAAGAACTGCTACATCTCGGCCGCAAGGCACACTAATCATGGAACTGACTGATGCAACGCTTCATTTGCTTACAATGTCGGTGATCGGGCTGAGGTTAGCTTTTTGACATGCTCAGATACCAATGACTATTTAAGGTTCGAAATCTTGCGGGTGTCCGCCAGACAAAGAAATACGCTAATCTGCAAGCCGATGTAGTTTTGCGAAAGACTCACCTGGAACCCAGCTGAATTGCTTATTTGTGATTCTTTAAGAAACTGAAAGTGCTGCACCAAGCTGCCTCATATTTCACGTCCAAATCTATTCACGTAGCAACAATAATTCTTTTGTCTTAAAAAACTAGATGTTGTTCTCTGGAACTCTAGCCATTTTTCCCGCGGAGTCGTGAAGAAATTTGTCGTAAGAGAAAGCAGCGACGAGGTTCTCCATGATACGACTACTTGTGTGGACGGCAAAAGTTCAGCTTTGTCTGTAGAAGGAAAATAATTTGATATCTCGAATATTGTTGCAAGTGAAGCCCAAAGCAGGATTCAGTTGAATCTCTCTATGAAGCCAAATTAGTTTGCAAAAGTGTGTATTTTTCAAATCTCATTAGATTTAGGTTCAAGTACAACATAAGTTTGGCGGAAACTCGGAGACTGTGCCTACCTGATGAGCCCCAAGAAGGACGAAACCAGTCGTTGGCTGTCGAAGAGTTTTCAGCAATCTTATGGGCAGTGCATTACGTTTATACAAGTTCTCTTCCTGTTCAGTCTCGCAGTGTTTTAAACATGTGCCTCGTATATTAATGTTTATGATTCTGTGGTTTCGTATGGCATACATGCTGCCTGTGGGTAATCAAACCTAATATCTTGTGAAGCGCAATGAGCATGAGTTAGACAGTAAACTTTATCCTTCTGAGGCTTGGTTCAATGCATTTGGCTCGCGTTATTTTACCCTTGCTAATGGGCATACTAATTGGTTTTCTGCACGCGTTACATACTTTTTTAGATCTGCACTACTGAATATACTTTGAAGTTGCAAAAGTACTCTACCCTACCAATATTCCGTTGTTTACCGTCTTACACCAATCTTCTTCGGACAGGCTGTCTATATCCGCTGACTGGAGTCCACTACAGACATGCTGAAATCTGGATGTCAGCGAAGACGCCATGTGGGAAGTGTCGTTGTGAGGACGGCACTATCAAGTGTACCGGTGAACCGCACCACTGCCCAATGCTATGTCTTCCGGGACAAAAAAGTTCACCACCGGGACCATGCTGTGAAACAACGTGTCGTGGAAAAGGTATGTTCTGATGGCGATTTTCGAAGTTGTCTTCGATCTATTTGTAGCCCACAAAAAGCACTGTGAACTCAAGGCTGTGAAAGTGGTCTCAGGTTGGAATTCCGAGCAGGATAAACAGGCATTAACTGACATAAATAAATCAACAGTAGAGGGAAACTTGGATGTGAGCACCTCTTAAGCAGACAGTTCCGTTTATCGTGTTTTACTTCACAGAACAATTCATTTCTTATTTGCATTTCCCTAACTCCACTTGCAACTGGCTCTTGTTTGATTCTATTAAGGAAAGATGTGAACGCTAACAATGAATTAATTGGGTGCACTCATGTTGTTGAGGAAATCATTTTTATTCCAGACTTCCACAGAAAAGTACTAGCTTCTAACTACTTGCCCGGACGGAAATTTACTTCAATTCACTTAAACAGTTGTGATAAAACACAGCTTTGTGTGTATGCTCCATACAACTGCACTCGGATTATTCGACACTGGTGTTGTTTGGACCATCACTTCAGTTGTGTTCGTATACACTCCTCCATGACAGCTTAATTTAAACAAACAGTTGTGATAAACACATGGTGAGACGCTTGGCGCTAGTCTCAGGCTGTGTCACCTAAACGCCACTTACCGGTCTTGTATGTGTTTGCTGTGTGTCAAAGTTTAACTGCATTGGCCTGCTAATAGGTATTTAGCCTGGAAGACCGTACGATTCCCGACCGGTCGGGTGCATTTAGCGGCAAAGCTACAAAATAAAATAAAATTTGTGATGAACATTACTTGTAGAACTTGTTTTTCTCGCTCCTGTTTAGCTAATGTTTTTGTATATTGTTTTTATAGATTTTTTTCACTAAACCCGCACATCTTATAACTTATAACTAGGGTTAAGTTTTTTGATTGACTTTATACCTAAGTTCGTTCGTAGACTGCTAACTTACGATGATATTAGTGTAGACTTACACTGGGAAGGTAGCCGGCAAATTCAGACCTCGTACTGTGATTATCTATTATAGAATACCTAGTAGTAACAGATAAGAGCTTTGTAAGTATACCGCTTTCATCAGAGTGAACTAGAATTTTCTCCGAGGAGTGCCTCTGTGGTCCATCAAGAGCTTGATGCAGATTCTCAATGGTGCACGATGACCGTCCAGCATCTGGCGATGACTGCAGAGTTGCGGTGAAATTTTCCCAGTTCAGCTGGCGCAACATGTAACCTAGAAGCTACAAAAGAATGCATGCCCAGAAAGATGCCTATAACTTGACCTTACCGTTCTCAGTGTGCAAAATTTGTCCTTGTTAAATCGTTCAGACCTTTGGGTAGCTTGCGCCAAATTGCTCTCTTAGTAAAATCTTAAGGTCCAGTTTATTACAGCTTCGACCATCGAACTGAAAGCAGTAGGTAGAGTAACCGGAAACAATTTTTTGAAGTAGGGAACCAGGCTTGAAAGCACGAATTCAGCCATCAGGTCTGCAACTAAGTTGGAAAATAGGATACTAAAGACATAGTTGGCGGAGGTACGCCCGCAAGCCCGAACGATGGACAGAGTAAGTGAGGGTAAAACGTCGCTTTTGCGTCGATGCTGCAGTGCTGGTTGATATTGTGCCGGCGAACTAGGTGTAAGACTCCGAAAACATCGCAAGCTCAGATCTTGAAGATGGCTACAAGGAAAGGTATAGACCTCGTTTTCATTAGGGGATCACTTGGCAGGAAGTAAGAGGATTTCGCCTAAAATTACTGTGAAAATTCCAAAGACAACGGACACAGTATGGGAGCAAAACCACCAGTTGTGTAATCTGTAACACGAAGTATGATATTTTTATCTTCCAAAATAGGGTAGGTAGAAGTTGAAGATCGTCAGTGAAACCCAGCTGTTAAACATCGCCGGATTAGCGCTCTTTAGTTATGTTTTTATAACAGAATAACTAAACTGTCGAAGAGTTACAAACATATTTTGGCCCTTTGCAACCATCTCAACAGCGACAACGGTGCGTGCTTCGATCATAACTGCGTAGCTCTCTTTTCTGGGTTGGATTACGGTTTACATGCCACTGGTTAGCCGTTAGAATACACGCACGGTTTAAGTCATCTTAATCCAGATTGTATCGCCCGATTTATTCGAAAGCCACCAGCCTATTCATTCATTCTAATCCGGTTCGAGCACATGCCACTCCCGCTTGTAAAACTATCTCCGTAAACGTGCGTGTTTTGGGTGTATATTGGTGAAAAGCTGTGCAACGACTTGGCACACCTATCGATGGCGAAACTGGAGACCATTCCGGACCTAAATTGAGACAACCGAGAACAAAACTGAGCAGCAGGTTTTTTTTTAAAAAAAAAGGACCTTCTAAGTGGACGACAATGGCTGTGGTGGCGGTAAAATTCCTAGCACTCTAAGGTACGCACGCTACCACACTCGTTGACTTAATTGCACAACAAAACGCACAAATGAAATCACATAAGATTACATATTAATATGTATATTTGGTGAACGCGTAGGTGTATTCGTCAAAACGGTCCACCAAATTTTCAGTGGTGAAACCGAAACACGCGTTTACGTGCAAAAGAAAGCAAGCTGCTGTGATCCTATAAATCACTGCTACGTCCGCTGATAAATGGATGCATGCGGTATACTCTACCAAAAGCTCTGCATTCGAGAGGAATGTTTATTTTCATTTTTTCCATATTTGTTCACTAGTTTCTTCAATGAGCCTAGAAACTACCTGAAAAAAATTACCAACACCAAACCAGGTAACATCATCAGTGTTTTGCGAGTATGTGTTTTGCTCAAGTTTGCTTATTGCATATCAGTTATGAACGCAGAAAATATCCAGCAAAACTTCCATAATTCACGGATGTTGTGAAATCAAGGTTGGTGACGAAACACTGCAGTAAACTCGCTATGGAAAGCGAATAACCCCATATCCAGAGGACAGTGCTGCTACCCGTATGTCATTCATCTCTCTATTCCAGGCTTTAATAACCAGAAAAATCAAAGCCTAATCAGTTGAACCTACCTTCCTGTTAGCTGCATTATGCAACAAACTCAGGTGCATTCGTATGGATTCAAAAGTTGTTATGTAAAACGCGCGTAAAACCTGTATGGTGTGCCTTTTCTTGGCGACTATGCAGAAAAATTGAATGGTTTTGGTCATTCTCATCACATTTTTGTTCCGATCAACACGTTCTGAGTTACAAGTGTTTCTGATTGCAACGGTTGAAAAAAATTCCTCCAAAGCCACAAACCACAATGTTTCTGTGCTCAAGTTAACAGTTGATCCCATATGAAGTACCATAAAAATTCATGAACAACTGCCGCCACTTTTCAGTTCATAAAGGATCTTCTCAGGTTAACTAAATTCACATTAACCATATATGTCCTTGCAGGCCAGACTTTGTAACGTGCAATATGTGGAACCTTATCTACGACGATTCTACTGAGCTTTGCTTCGTTGCTTTCCACGTATTGTCTACGTTTAATGGCATTGCTAGAAAACAAAGCAAAGAAGCAGTTTTTTTTGCGAGACTTCAAGCATTCCACCAATAAAGCAAATCGGACACTGGGTCAATATTATTATACAAAGGGACTGACATTTATAAATAGCCGCTTACGTAATCACAGATGTTCACCACCTGACAAGTGCAGATGTACAAGTAGAGTTTTGATTGCTAGTGCGAGAAATAACAGTTTGTGAGCGGCCGGTAACAGGACAGCCGTTCCCAGCCTGATAAACAAACGACTTTGTTCGGAATTTTTTCTGCTTGAAGCCAAGGTACATTTCAGATAGGGTGCTTGAAAGAATCAGACGTTCCTGCGACCCGAAGTTTCAAAGCAGTTTTTTCACTTGACACTTTATCTCCTGAGCTGTTCCCACAGACAGCTTATTGCGATCAAAGCGTTATATTTTTGCCTGGAGTTGGATATTGTATCTTCATATATTTCTATAAAATCTAGTTTTACGAGGGCATTCAAAGTTTTA
The DNA here is from genome assembly GCA_004794785.1 of Opisthorchis felineus. Lineage (NCBI taxonomy): Eukaryota > Metazoa > Platyhelminthes > Trematoda > Opisthorchiida > Opisthorchiidae > Opisthorchis > Opisthorchis felineus. The sequence continues at coordinate 246,607 of SJOL01013228.1, read as the reverse complement.
GCTCAATTGATTTTATGTTTTCACGCTGCGTGGAGCAGTTTAATCGTTATAGCTGAACACGGGGAACGGACTATGAAAGTCACTAGACCAGATAAAGGAAGTTGTTTGACTTGTCAAAGCATTATTGCATGATTGTCCAACACTTAAAACGAACCCTGATGAGCGTCCGGCAGAGGCGAGCTTGTCAACCGTCCATCGTGACACTTTGGTTAGGTGCCCTCCTGACCAACTAAGGTGGGTCATTGATAATGAGAATATTCGGTCGGGTAAAACGAGTGAATCTAGTCCCAAGGTGTTCGCTTGTGCCCGCAGCTCATTGTCGGAGCCCATAATACATGGAAAAGTTATTTGTAAAAAACAATATGAGACAGTTTTCGGTAACTCAACGCATGTGCGTATAAAACAAAGTGCTATTTTCTCGGTAATCTCCATAATGGATGGATTATTCTGCTTAAAGGGAGTCATTTGGATATTCGGCGACAGCTTTTTTCGATATTCGTCTCCCAATGTAAAAAGAGTTTTCCAGCAGAATACGTTCTCTGTTGAACGCTGACCATATCTTAGGCGGTGGTACAGGTGAGTCCTTAATAGACGAATGGATGGCATTCGTCAAACCCCACTAGGCACCTGAGCTTTACCGGCAGAGTCAGTGACGATTCTGGTGCACAGTGCTTCCTCATAATGCTACCAAGAGATCGACCATTCCTGATAAAAAAACTTCTGTGATTTTATGATGCCAATAAACGTTTAGCTTACAGATCGATGCATCTATAGGCGTAATATTAGAATTATCTGTTCATTTACCTGAATTCGGTTTGAACAACTTATGCCATTGAAATCTTTCCAAAGGTCTATTACTTTATGCCGAATAAACGGTTAAATTTGGCACAAAGTTCTGGATCCTTGGCGATACATGAACCAGTTACGTGTACAATGTGCCCCCGGTCTATGTGCATATAAAAATAGAGAAACGGGGCTGCGTTTCTTAGTCAGAACACGTAGTATAAAGGTTGGGAATAAAAAGTCCATAAGGTCATTACTGGCAATTTTTTCGCCAGTTTTGGCCTGGATGAAGGCGATTTCAGTACATAATATATATATATAATAACAGCTACTCGCGCTTTTGCAACTCTTACTCACCAACGGATTAGTAGTATCAGCGCAGTTTACAGGAATGTCTCGGGCACCCGTCTTATAACTTACTGCCTTTTCTTTGCTACAATGATTAGGTCTGTGTCCGATGCTTGAAAACAACTCAAATAATTTTCTCTGGACAGATACAATAATCAGTTAAAGCTAACGGATTCGTACCCAGTCTGCCAAATATTCTGGTGAGCTATGCTCCGTTGGGTCAAAATGTCCACATGGAATATGGCTTCATCGTTAACACATTTCATAATCAAAAATTCAAAAAAGGTTTTGATAACCTATATAGATGATCCATAAAGTTACCAAATAAATCGCCCCATTCTATAGAGGAAAATGTTGGTAGCTCAGGTAGCGTAGATGGTCGTTGTCTTGTTCGCTGAGCTGGGCAGGCAAACAAAATTCAATTAGTGGCTAGCTGAACCCCATCAGAAAGTTCTGGAATGTCTCTCCTCTATGGAAACTCTATCAACGGAGAGCTCAAAACTTTTCTCAGCCAATTCTTTGTCCAATAGAGGATTAAAAATGAACGTTTTTCCTTAATACGACGACGCATTTTTTTAAAAAAAAACAGGTCTCATTAGGGTGTTCTTCCAGAATCGATCAGCGTTTCATCACTGTCACATCTCTCAAACATTGCGTCTCCTTTCTTCATTTCACTAGACCTGACAGAATACATATGCTGGGATACTTTATCATTTTATTTACACTCTTTAGTCGTGAAGGAAGAACAGGCTAGTTGTATAAACTAATGTTAGAAACAATAGTGAACGGACACTGGTTGGCTGATTTCTGCAAGTCATGTGACCAATGATAGGGTAACCAAATCGTGTGCTTCAGGTGTTTTTCTGCACATATTCTGGGCTGGTTTGATCCGATCAGCGGTACTCGGCTTGTCGCTAGAATCGTTAGGTTTGTGTGACCCAATGTAATCCAGCCGGAGTTGACCTGCTCAGTCCGATGGCCAGTACCTGACAGATGTCTGGATATTGATGCATGATTGCTATATGACCTTTGACCCGACGGTTCCCCGACATTGTTTGGGGTATATACTTTGGAATGTGTTCTGCTGCATGTTTCACCAAGTATCTCTCTCCTGCCCATGTAGGTGCCTCCACGGATGCAGAACTCGTAGACTACATCAGAGACAGGTGTACTAGACAGCCTAGGCCCATGCCCGTGTAAAGCAAAACCTCTGTTGATTGGTATGAGACAGAGCTCGACTAAACAAGTTTTAATATGGATCCCAGACTGCCTCTCATTTCGCTACTCATGTGGGAGCCTTTGAGCTGAAGATAAAAATATACACATTTCTTGCTGGCTGAATGAACCGGAGCTGCACGTGTCCCGATTTTATTGTGAATTTCAATGCTCCGGATGATCGTTTTGCAGCAGGCTTTTCTTCAGGAATTCCTCGCCTTACACACTGTATGATCCGGACTTTATAGTCTTCGCGCTCTGTAGAATAAAGTCTTTACCTCCGTATGCTTGTGACCTACTGGGGTGTAACTGAAGAACTGTAACCGGCGACCAATATGCGTTTGCTGGCGGCAGATAGAAGGCTGCAGGGGCCCATTCGCACGTTTAAAATCAAGTTTATTTAGGAAATTTAGGCTGTCATTTGATTCACACTCCGATGTAACGTGAAGGTTAGGGCACCTGAAATTAGGAGTGTCTAGCAGGGACGGAAGATGTTCTATATCAGCATGTACATGGGATAAAATCGTGGTGTAGTTAGGCTACATTTCACTTTGATGCCGTTCAGCGCAGCACACTTGCCAAACGGCTGACTAATTTTCACAGAAGGTGGAGGAAGCAAACCTAAAGCTTTTGTTAAAAACCACCCTGGGAGAATGCGTAACCAAAGTAATGATACACTATTTATTCTAAACTTAACATCCCAGGAAGTACTGACAACCAACCGTTAACGCAGCATTGAGGTGTCGAATCGAATACTCAAGTGGGTGGTGAACAACAGGAAGAAACGTCTAACGGAATATCACAACCTATGGAGTCCAGTAGAGACCAAGGCCCTCAAGGACTAAGTCGACTTAAGGCTATCATTAGTGTTAACTGCTTGTATGCTTCAGTTTTTGAAACACCAGTCACATAGTCTTCTGATATGAATAATAAAATCCACTTCCGATTAACTTTTGGATGTTGTTTGCATATCAGGTAGAACGGTTTACACTCAGTAAAATAGTCGGATTGATGGCTTATTTGAAGACAGTTTACTAATACTACTAACAATAATGTACTAATGTTGTCAATCTATTAACGCGGTGGGGCCAGAGTGTACCCGGAAATAAGCTGGCATGAGCAGTTGGTTGGGTGTTTCTGGCACCTTGCACTACAAATGCTGCAAAGTAGTATGCCGCCAGTGGTTTGGACCAAACCGCGGGTTGATCTTCAAAGCAACGAATAGTTAGCCCCGGACTCCCTTTCTCTGTATTCAAATTATCGGTTGAATACCTTTTTCGTTGCTGCAAGATAAATGTTTCCTATTCAGTGTCCAGTTGTGCTGTTTTGTTTTGTTTCGTTTCTCTTATTTAGGAGTACATATAAGTGTACCCACAAACTGCAATGTTTCCGCCAAACCTAGCGCTGTAGACTGTTTAACCCAGCCGTCACAAATATGTTCAATCCCTTCGTTCTCATCATATATATATATACCAATTATGTATTTGAGGTATTCACACTGACAGAAGTAAAATGTTCCATCTGACCCTAACATGAGAGTTCGATAGTATCCTCGGATGAACGATATTTTGATAAAAATGTAACGAAAGAAAACTGTTGAAAAACAATAAACAGGTCTTTGCTTAAATATCCCCATGGTTTGAACAAGAACACTGTGTTCATGTTCAATAAATAGGTCTGCTTGTTCAGAATCTAAAAGTTGCTTGAATGAAGCCGGGAAAATATTTATCCTCGTAATGCTGCTGACAATGAAGCTGGAAAATTCCACCAAAGGGTCAGTAGTCAGTTGCTTCAAATCCTACCCAAAGGCCACTAAATGTGGGATATACCATTGATTATATTAGAAAAGAGAAAATCCAAAAAAGCGTCATCTCGGTACCAAAAAATATTCACAGATTGAGGAAGTAATTGGTTTGAATATAAACTGATCGCCAAACTCGGTGAACAGATCGAGTGCCACCTAATAAAAAACCAAGCGCTATCTCACTTTATCAGTTTGTTCGGTCATGGATTTCTCTTTTCTTTGGCTTCCTTAGTGTACCATTCAGAAATACTCCTGATTTTAACCACGGTGACACAGTTTACCGTCATTAACTTACTGTTAGGTCACTGAACGAATGTTAGACCCACACTGTGAGCGATTGCATTCCTAAGAAACAACTGTTTACGGGCTTCATCTTTTGGGCATAACAGAATTCTGGAAACCAGTGCCTGCACTCGAAATTCCCGTGTACATTACCGCAAAAGAAAAGTAGAAAAAAATCAAGAGGAATGTTGTCGAGAACCATCTGCATTCCAAGAAGAAACTGTGTATTGCGCCATAAGTCAACATGTGACAGAGAGAGAGTAATAAACTTATGAGAACACCCGAATTTGCAACGACACAGTTGCGTGTGTGGTAGCCAACATTTGTTCCATGTCGTTGGAATGAAGGATTCCTGACAAAACAATGTTCTCTCTTTGGCTAAAGAAGTGGCTGAACCTAGTAATATGGGGATGACGACGGGAAAAATCAAGAGTGAAGAAAAAAACGATGAATTTCGCAGTCTTACGCAGGAAACTACTATGACACATTGATTCACTAGGGAAAACTAACCACTAGGGGTTGTCATGCCTCGGGAGTCCAACGGTTGTTGGCTGAAAAGTTTGGCGGAATATCATAACGCATGACATGCTTCTTTATGCATTCAAATCAGTTTGTTCCATCCTGACCGCATCTAGTGTGATCTGTTGTGTGCCATATGATGGCTTGACCTTCTAAACGTGTTGATATCGTTGAGTTAATGATGGGTATCCTCATCGCGATACCTTGGACGCTTCCACGATCTGCATTTTGCAGCTGTTCTCCATTAATAACGAAGACTACAAGACTTGCACTACATTTGTGATTGCAAAAAAGACCTTCATTTATTGTTGCATATAAATTATTCATCTCTTTTCTCAATATGGAAGATAGACATGCGTGTACCCTAAGCTGTACAAGCGCAGCTGTTCGAAATCAACTAAACAATTATTAATGAGGACAGAATGTAAACGTCTGTTTTGCTATTACTTTAAAAATGTACCTTGCTTCAAAACATCCCTTTTATATTCTGCTCTGATCAGAGCAGGCTAACTTCACACAAACTAAACTGCCTTCGACAGTCTGTCGTCGATGCATGTCGCGTTCCGTTCCTGTTCCGTTGTTTGCGCTGCACATTCACAAACCTTGTCTCATGAAGTCATGGGCACACATTTCCGTTTTCAACTGAGATTCCGCCCTGTAAGTGAAACCAACTATGATGGAAATCCGAGAAGTGTTGTACAGCTCTTCCAGTCCTATTGGAAACCATCAGCGGTGCGGAGTCTCGATGTGCATTGCTGAGTGTTCCCAATAAGGGCGAAAAAAATTGTACAGTGCTTCTCGGATTTTCAGCACAGACTGGTTTCGCTTAGAGGAAGGAATCTCAATTGAAAATTAACGAATCTATTCTAAATAAGTAAGCACTTTACCTGTTTTCTTTCCCCATCTCTTATCGATTTGACTCGAGTTTGTGGTTTGTACGTCCTATTTCTCTTTCCAACTAAGACACTGAAAGGCTATCATTTTGACGCTGTTCGACTTGATAATTTACGAAACAACTTTTGAGTTCAACGCAAGGTTAGGTATCCTTCAAGTTGACTCACTCAATGCTAAAAGGTAAGAAAAAATGTAAGGCCGTTTTCTTTAGGTTGGTACAAAATTCCACGGTGACTCCAGTCGGTACACCTGCGGTTTGTAGCTGAGGACCATAATATTCGAGCACAGAGAGCTGGATTTTTGTGTGCTGAATCCGCATTAACACAGGATGTAGTGCCAACATCATGCAGGCAGCCGGATTACGTCACATGATCCGTAATCCGGCTTCCTATGAATTGCACTACAGCTCGCATGGAATTTTATCCTCCTGTCAAACTGACAAAAATTGTGCATAGTGAGAGAATTTCGAAGGTTCTAGATCAATTACACCTTGCAATTTGGATAAACCTATCATGAGGAATAAAGAATTATTTATGGCATATAATTTGTTTGTGACTGTTTCATTCCTGTCAGTGAGGATGTTAAATTTGAAGGGGTTCAATCCTATGATCTCCACAAAGGCTTGTGAGAACTACATAGTTGATTAATCTGATCAATGATGAAGCTTGGTTAACGTCTGACCTCAGGTTGATTTACAATAAAAAATATCATTCTTAGGTCAAGCGGCAATATTATAATGAAATAGTCTGCATGTTTTGCTAATTGGTTAAAATATGCTATTCCCTGTTGTGGGACAACATTATTATGTCAAGAAAGTTCAGTTACTTTCGAAATCAAAAGTGAAATCACCCAAATGATGCTACTAGTAAAATTTTTTACTCATTGTTCATCTTGCAGATAACTTTTAATCCCCGTGTGCAACACTTGAACATATTTGCGTGAAAGTTACACGTTTTTTCAAGTCAAATTCATTTTCATTTCGTCAGTGATATTCGGATCAGGATACAAAATGCTTGTGCTGTGGCACGGTCCCAGTTCTTTAATCGGTTTTGCTGAGCAACCTGGAAACAAATTGCATTGATTTATCTTTTCTGTTGCAAACTTTGGTGCAGCTGGAAGCTATCGAAAAACACTGTCCATTTGTCCAACAGATTTTTCACACTCCCTGTTCGGCATCACTTACAGGTGGTTATCATTTAATTGATCTGGATGAGAAACCTTGCACCTGGAATAAACAAATGTTGGATGAACTTTCCCATGCACAGATGTCTCTGTGAAGAAATAAGATGAACGTACAGACACCAGTTTGTCAAATGAAACGATTTTCTGATAACTAAGCTTGGTGACACCGTTGTTTGTTCCCATACGGTATGAAGAGTTCCATACTTTATTTTTAAACCCCTTCCCCACACCGTTGTTTTACACTATTCAATTTTATGAACTATTATTTTTGAGTACCCATCTAAACTTGGAAAAAGCACAAGTCGGTAGGATGGATGTCACTGATATTCACATTTCGCTGGATTAATAACAATCAAATCTAACTAGGCTTGGCACATGCGTTACATATCCAAACTCGTTAAGAGTGACTGGCATGAGTCGGGTGAAATGTCAAAATGTGTGACGTCTTGCCTGCTGAATCTCTTTGTTCCCAGTTCACTCTGGAGAATAACTCATTTGAATTGTCCCAAGCATTTCATGCTGGGACCAGTGCATCAGTTAGCATACTAACAAACCAATTGCAACAATTGAAACCGTTAAATTTTTCGCAACGTACAAAAAGCGTGCGCAATGGTATTGGTTTCCTTTATTTTTTAGTGGTGCACTGATGTGTTGGATGTTGGCCTCAAGTCAACTTAAGGATATTTTGTCGTCCTTCACTTTCTAGGACTGATGTCATTCAGCTGGTAATAACAGTCGCATTCTCTACATTTTAATCTATTTTTGCTGGGAGACTGGTTATAATCTTGAGAATACAGACCATACCGAGATTCCCCTCCAAAAAAATAATTTACACATCTAATCACTTTCCGTAAAACTAAGTTGTGGTCAGACAGACGCATACAATTTCGGTTTGAAGACATGCTTTGAATTTCTCAAACGTTAACTGTCCCTTGGAATGGTTTTCAGCCGTGTTAGCTTGTTTATCATTTAAACTAAACAAAGTACGGAATGCAGTGGGATGAAACAACTGATTTTCAGCTAGTTTGTTTATTTCTTAGGTACTCATCCCACTATAGAAGGCCCACTAGACATGCAAACCTGTGAAGAAAGATACCAGTCTGTAGGAAAATTTTAAAAAGGATTCTATCCAGAGCAAGTCAGATATGATACATAAACCTTAAGTTTAATACAATCACAAATCAGTTGGTTAAAACAACATCATGATGGTAGAGCCAGTTGGACCAATAACTACAAATAAGTCTCAGCGGTAACCCAACACCAGTTTCATTATATTTAAAGGTCATCAGGCGGACGTGGTCCCAAAATTCGATCCATTAGGCTATGTGGATGAAAGCCACAATGTACGTCTTTGATTCAGCAGATCAATTGGGGTCTGAACTACTGTAAACTTTCGAATGAACTGGTTAGCAAAGAGCGTGCTGACCGGCAAGCATGATCGGTTGCAAGGATCGAGTACTGATTTGCCGAATGCTTAACAATTTCCTTTCGTTTGAATCCTAGGACTCCATTAGGCATTTGTTTGTATTTCATGAGTAAACGTGATTTTTCTACTTCCTCAGTGGTATGCGATATCACTGTTTGGTGATCATTGTCCTCCTACATTACCACTCCGCTTTAACGTCGTCAACACCGAGAAGCAGCGTCTCTGCTTTAGTGACAAGGAAATTGCTAGGTAAGATGCAGCTACAGGAAAGGTGACCAAAACGGAATGTTAGTTGGAATTAATAGTAAAGCATCTGGTTTAAACAAACCGTGGATTGCGCCGTGTCACCCTTGGAATCCAATGCTGATAGTTCGCTTGCCAGTGTGGCCCTTCTGGCATTTGCCCGAGGGTTGCAAACTGGCATCATGACACCGGAGCAAGTCCTATCGCTTCTGAACCTCCATGCCTCCAAGACATTGCCATACACTCAAAAACTGTATTCCGACGCCGTCACCAGCTGGCCCATTGGGTGCCGGCCAACCGAAAGCAGATTCGCCGAGCCAGCAACGCCGCCATCCAGAACCTATGCCACGAAAGACGGAAAGATGCACTGTCTGCTGTGCTCAATGGATCATGAAAGGATCTATACAAAGGCTACTGCGGCCTAACTCTGTATGCCGAGCAGAATTGGAAACAGGTGTTACCTGCTCCAAAACACGTGAATAGCCGGCCAATTCGCGCAGTGCTACCATCCGATTGGAGTTTGATGGAGCCATTTACAGGTGAGGAAGTCGGCCGTATGATGCGTTTAATGGGCAGTTCGTCCCCTGGTCTGGACATGCCTAAGACAAGTATGATTTTCAGACTTAATGCCGCCGCGCTTGCTGGGTATTTCACGTTTTTCTTATTATCTTGGGTTGTCCGCCGCATCTCTGTCGTGCTCGTATTACCCTAGTTCTGAAGGTCACAAATTCGACTTCACTGGACCAACCGAGACCGATCTCTGTATCATCCATTCTTGTGCGATGCTTCATAAGGTGCTTGCTGATCGTTGGAGTCGCAGATTGCAAATGCCGTCACTCCAGTTTGCATTTCTACATCGAGACGGTTGTTTGGAAGGTACATTGCTAAACATGCCCTGCTTTGTCACCCTTCAGCGACTGCTTCTAACCTCAGCTTGGCATTTGTTGATATCTCGAAAACGTTTGATTCGGCTTTGCATGACAGTCGTCGGATCTGCCAAGGCGTTTGACGCATCGTCACCTCTAGTTTGATATATCGCACAGTCCTATGAGAATGCTGTAGCAGTTTTCCCCAATTCCGAGGTTCACTGCCACAGGGGTTTGGGGTAAGTAGATCCAATCTCCCCATTAATGTTCATCATGGCAATGGATGTGGTTCTTGGATTGTCGATGCCACAACTAGGATACCAGTTCCATGACACCTTAGTGGATGGTTTTGCCTTCGCTGACGACTGATTCGTGTGTGCAGAAAGTTAAGCTGGCATTAATTAAATGCTTGAATCTGCTGCGATCGAGTTGGGCAGAGCTGGTATGAAGTTCAGCGCGCAAAAGCGACGGTGATTTGTGGGGACAGGAAACATCGGGCGACAGCGGTCTCAGTCGGACCATTTTGCTCTGCCAAGGAACTCGTCAGTCATCTAGGTCCGACAGACGCTGTGACATATTTGTGCATCCCTTTTACTTTCAAGGGGAAAGGAGTCTTCAACCACCGACAGCAGCTGCTCACAATGCTCGATGAGGTGACGCTTGCCCCGTTGAAGGCGCATCAGAGAATGGAGATCACAAGGAACTACTTGATACAGAGGCTGACATATTCGCTTATGCTCGGCCTAGTATACCGAAACACGTTTGAGAAGTTTGACAATTACATGAAGCAGTCAATTCATGGCTGACTACGTCTACCGAAAGACACCCCGATCAGCTACATCCACGCCGGTAAGCAACAAGTCTGAGTGCAGCCATCCCGATGCAGCGGAGAGAGCATATAGAAATACTTCCCTCTACCCAGTGTCGAGTACTACACAATTCCGCATTCGGCAGCGTTGTTCGGGGTCTCAGCCTTCCAATCCGAGTCCACGGTGCATGCGTAAACACCAAGGAAGAGTGGCACCAAGAAGCCACTAAGTGGTGGCTGCTTGGGGCAATAGTGTGCACAACAGCGTTGACGGTCGCGGTTTACGAGAGTTGGTAGCTTCACCTCTTTGGAATCGAGTGCTTGTTTTTCCAGAACGAGTGTTTCCTTTAATAATTATTTGGGGTATACAGCTCCGATGCAACCTACTTAGGATGAGAGTTAGAAGCGCTCGACCTCGTCATGGTGGCCAAACGATCCTCTTTCGTGGAAACTGTGGCCAACCGGAGAGTTTGGTGCATATTTTGCAGTTCTGCTGGACCATGCATGATACTAAATGTGCTCGTGATAATCGGGTTGCAAGGGAACATACGAAACGTCTCCGCTGTCTGGAATATGCCGTCTTCGAGGAGTTGAGAGCACCTACGTCGACGTCTTTCCTCAAACTTTACCTAATCGCTGTTCGGAAGTTGCGAGCAACTGCGATAGACGTAAGCATAGTCTCGGGTGGGTGCCGACTGATGGTGTGGAATGAAAAGAATCAGAAGTATGGTGCTGTTTATTTTTCCGTGGCCAACATCTCAGCCCTGTGTGCAGATTTTGGAGTCGACTTTTTGGTCCACCAACCGATGATCATTTCTTATCGAGGGATCTGCTTTCCTCAATCCGCCAAGGCTGTTATTGGACTGGGACTTCCTAAGGTCACAGTCAGTGACTTGTGTTTTCTTGCCATTGTGGGCTCT
>SJOL01013228.1:170807-229767 GCA_004794785.1 Opisthorchis felineus | reverse complement strand
GAGCATCCAGTATTGTTTGTCCTTTCTTCGGTTGTTGGTATTCACATGCATGTTTCCATACCAAACATTCTTACATACGTTGGGATTTATCTTGTCTGACTGGAACTGTTGGTGGTACGACTTCGAATGAGACGCTTCTCTCTTTTTATCTAAGATTCTTCTCTACGTTTTCCACATCCATCGCTTGCACTTACTTTTCATGTTTGTGACCATGCTCTTCAAAAATAAACGATAGTAAGCTAAAATCCAATTTTAAGTTTGGTACTCAGAGTGCTCGACACAAAAGTTTAATATAGGAGAAATTATACAATACTAATCTTGGCCCTAATCAATCAGCCGAATTCAATTGTACTTGGCAAAACTTATAGTCCTGGTAAAATTTATCCTTCAAGGTTTAAAGCGGCAATGATGGTGTCGAGCAGGGAATCGGGCTTAAAACGCATCAGGAACAATTCGATGACAGTCAAATACTTCCAGCCACCAGATGGTTGACCGAATCAAGCCCCTGTTTTTTTACCAGTGGCTGAGTTTGTAAAGATATCGCTGTTCGGAGTTTGAAGGCATGTCAGAGTGCGCTTTTTTCTATCAAAATCCTTCCCTCTGTGGTTCGACGTTCGACTAAATTGATCTGCTAGTTTCAGCTTCCTTTAGATTGACGGCATATGCCCCGTTAATGGTTGCGAAGCTTTTACCTAAATTCTACACTTGCTTAGTTACAGCAAGGAGCAACTATTTCCGTTTTAGTTGATCTGGAGGTTGCCCGTTAAAGTGGTCCAAGTTTGAGCAGCATACATGGATAAAAGTGCTGAGAGCCAATGCTTACTCCAGCTTACCTCGAGGTCCCAGATAAATTAGCTGATTGAGAACGAACACTGATTTTACAAGTCATTTAATTTAAAGTAGCCTCTCTGAAGATGATACCAAGCAAAGGCCCACTTTTTCAGCAGATTTCTCTAAATTCCCGACGGGAATGTCTTTCTAAGAGATGTTTGATGCCTAGGATATGGTCAAGTCTGGCTCAGTCCGGACAACCGAAATGAGAAAGCCAAGACTATTTATTCAGGAGTTCATAAATAAGTTCTCAGGAGTCCCGATCTAAGTAGAACACTCGTGAAGACCTACTATTCTGGATTATCACCGGACTCAATTGTCCTTTGGCGAGCCAGCAGAGGTTCACAAATATGGCATCGGTGCAAATACAATTGCAATGGCTTCAATAATTCAAGCCCTACTGTGCTAACATAAACCTGTAGGCTGTTGTGTCATTATGATGTTGGTCGGCTCTAAACAACAAACCCTGTTTAGTTTGTATACTACTTTAATAAGAATATGAAACCATGATTGAGCGGGCCCCGTTCAGAGCCAAATTGGTAGAATCAATGTTCACACGGCTTTGTTCAAGGAGACATTTCTGGTCCCTGTTAGAATATTTACCATGCGGCATTATAGTTTGAGATGTGAATCTGTGTAGATTAACAACTGACAGTCTTTTATTAATCCCTTAAGCCCCTAAAAAACGATCGCTATCACGCCTATCTACATGCTTCTGTTGCTAGCACTGATTTCCAGGCATATGCAATGATCGAAAGCAAACCACTTCTATCTAGAATGTGAACTGACCTGATTACTCTAGGAAAAAAGTCATTTTTACAGCAGACTCCAGACTCTGGACATCCACCTTCTCTGTCATGACTGTCACATTATACCTACTAGAAAGAATTAGGTGAGAGTTACGGTTGAGTCCAACGGAAAAAACGTCTCAGGTTGATTGATGCGAAAAGAATATGGCGTTTATAGGCTGAGAAAATCATGGGAATACATGTTTCGTCGGTTAAATAAAATATTACTTGCCAGTGAATTCCTTTATTTAACTGGGGCAATTAACAGCCGAACTTGTTAAAATAGGCGGCGACATTAACAGTTTGTTGCGGAGACTGGAATGGCTCCGTGCCTGTCAGCTGCAGAAGAAATTTCTTCTGTGGAACCGTCGCGCGAATGAGAGGACTAAGTATTTCCTTCTGGAAGGTGATCCCCTCAATGAACCAAAAAGCGTATTTATTCCCTGAACTTAGCTCTCTCAGTAGAAAAGCATCTAGAAAATTTGAACTGTCTATGGTGGACACAGTTACAATAGAAAACAGGGCACTTTGCGGAAATTCGCTCAGTTCTATAAAAGTACAGATTGCTGAATTGGTCGTACACTAGGTAAATACAATATGAATGCGAGAACAATCATAATGTAAGTATTGTTGGGGAACGGTCCAAAGTGCCACAAAGCTGATTTGCGAATAGCTGTATGTACGAAGTTGATCAAAACATCAGTCTAATGGCTGTGTAAAGACGATATACAGTAGTCATTCGCGACACCCCGCTCCAGTTTTCTTTAGTTATCCAGCCCATATCTTTATGCTAAAATGGCCGTATCCCCCAATTTCCACCCAGCAGAACATTTATTCTATTGTCAAACCTATGTCCGCTGAAGTTTCTTGTTCCGTCTGCTCCACTTAATTGTCCTCAACTGCCAAATCTATTTATTTTCATGTTTTCTCACTTTTCTAAACAATCGCCATCTAAATCAGCACATGAAGGTTTTCACACTCGGCTTTGAGTACGCGTCTTCAAGCAAATGTGGTCGTAAAAGTTGGTGAAATTTTCACAGTAGGCCTAGTACACTATCTGGTCTGTTTTTTTATCATAGAAAATGTGACTGGTTTGCAAAGACAATCCCAATGATTTCACTGGCCTTTCTTGATGACACATGGATACATCAAGTAACCAAATAGTTACCACTCCTGTTGTTTCCAAAGCTCCTTTGTGTACAACAGTAGAGCGATTTAATGGAACCCGACAAACCACTTTGAACGATTCCGTTAGGCTGTTTTGTAATTGGTATCAGTCAGGCAAGCGGCAATCGCAACCGGCACGTGTCTGTCCGGCCAAGTTCTCACATCATTTGTTTTTTGTTCACCAACAGGCGTCAAGTCCACTGGCAAAACGTGCTTGAACGACCAGTGATAACGGTGTTTCCGTGAGGCCGGTGTTGAGCAGTGAAATACGGCTGATTATCACTGAACGTCCGTTCCGTGGCAGTGGTTAGACGAGGGGTGGGTTGTTCAGAAACCTTTTGCTTCTAAAGGACAGGCGGACGTAGACGGTCTTTCTAGGAGTGAGGTGTTTTGCGGGATATCATTAAAAGTGGGATGTTTTGCTGGATAACATTAAAAAAGTCACCTCGGCTACTGGGGCGATTTTGCTAGCTATCTGTTTCCGGGCCATGGTTTTTGAAAGTAGTGGTTAGTTATTCTGCTGTGCATTTTACTTGACCGCTTCGCTGTAGGCCTGCTATGATGTTGTCACGCCAGAGTATATTTGTGAAGCGAAATTTTTGGTGCAGACTAAGGTCGGTCCAACGTACATGTCTTTACCCCTCGTTTCAAGCCAGATTACTTTGTGTTTTTCAGTCATCATACCTACCTATAATTTTTTCGTGCGGCAAAGCCAATAAGGTGGAAAGTAAAATGTTCCCATCAGAATCATTGAAATCCAGCAGTCGTACTTCTCGGTCTTCCAGGAAACGAGTTGAATTTGTGAGCTGGAAGGTCTGATCACTCTAACTGTGTCTTGGATCATTCGAATTTTTCTACATCATTCACAAGCTCCTGGTCGTCATTCATGATCACTTGACTTAAACCGTTTACATGAATAGGTTTAGGCGCGTGTATCCTGTGTTTAGTGATTTTTTCGTTTTCTGTGTACTCTGAGCTTACCAAATCAGTTTCCTGTACCAGTGGGTGTCATAACCTCATCAGTATCCTGGGTAGAGTACGTCCAGCTTAGTCCATTAATGAAGATAGTTGAGATCTATTATCAAAGCATACTTCCTCAGAAGCTGGGTGAATTTCGCGCTATTGGCTCACTTTCCCTTTATATGTTGCTGTTCACTTGTGCAGCGATTCCAACTTAGCTGCGAAATTTCCCTTTAGCGTTGATATAAGAAGCATCACGAGGCATGATTTCTAACAGTCGGTTTCATTGAATATTTGGGCTACCTTGGAGCTCACTCCAATATGTGGTTTAGAAGCTGACGGCCCATGTGCATATTTGGTGAACTATGGCGTTAGGCATCAGTAACCCTTACAGGTTCTTTGATGCCGAGGGCGATAATTGTGTCGGTTTTACAATAGTTTGATAAAATGTATCAGAGATTAGTAAAAATCACGAAAACGAAAAAATCGAACTTCTCAGCTGATCAGGTCTCATCGAAAACCATTTTCTTGTGTAAATACTGGAAGCTTCTTTTGAAGCACTATCCACGGTTAGCTCGGCTGTTGGTAAGTTAATGAACTGAAGGCCTTCTCCGTTATATATTCCACACTCATGAAAACAGCTCTCCTTTTGCTTGTGATATTTTCAAATTTCCTCAGTACCTGATGACCAAACACATGTGCCACTTATCACATAGTATAATCAGTTCGTTTCAAATCTCTCAAAATTATCAACTTTGTTTTTTCCTATCCCCCAGCTGTCGCTAACCTTTCCTTGAACTTTGCCAATTGTTTCCAACCAAAAACCGGTGTCATGCATGCTCATGGTGACCACATTTGGCTTCCCGGTTCATGTGTTGATCAGCAATGTCATTGTGTAAACGGTCGGTGGGACTGCTTGGACTACTGTGTACCGCTGCCAGAACTACCTTGCCAGAGAGAGAGTGTAATCGTCTGGGACCCCTTCTGTTGTCCGCGTTGTGCAGGTAGGCGACTGCATATTTCACTCACAAGTTTTGTAAATGAATACAGTGCAATGGGCACTAGCAAATGCTTTCCCCGAGAACAGATTGTACTTTAACCGCTTGGTAGTCTACGAATCTATTTTTGCCAAAAAGCGATCGAGGAAAACTTTCTTGTCCCTTTTATTGCTGCTACCATATTTTCAGATCTTTCCCCAGTTTTCAAACAATAAGTTGGGTAACTTTTAATAGAGTACCGACTTTACTATGCTTCTAAACCAACCTGAGGGCAAATGCGGAAAACTGCACGTTAATTTGTTTTTAACTGGCAACTCAATTGGATCTAGCTGAATCTTTCTTTAATTATGTTCTTCAGCAACAACATGAATAAAGTGTTAAGTCCAGATACCACAATCCAGCTCTTATCAAACCACCAAGCCTTTACACTCTCTCTGTACCGAAAGTTTCTCTAATCGCCTGTCACGATTGCGAACTTTTATTCTTTTTTTAATGATAGTATCTCTTCCGTTCCCATAAGATGATGTTTACAAAAAAGTCAGCTGATATTACCTTGGTTTGATCCAAGAACAATAGTCAGGTCAAAAACCGTAAAAAGCTTCAACGTCAAGAAGCAGCTCCTCTGTTTCGAAGCGCCTGCGTTCTAGTTAACAGATGAGATATATTTAACATTCTATTTTAACAAGTATTGTGAATTTTTATCGAAGTTTTACTCACAGAAATGCAGTTAACTCTAATTACATTGTATTATTGTTTTGTGCTTCCAGGAATAAAACAGCTGTCAGGACTTCACAACCTCTCGAATGCAAATCTGAAAAATAGGACATAAAAACGTTGGTCGTACCAACAGGTGATCTAGCACTCGGCCTATCGATATTCTTTGTGAGGCAAGCAGCTGTCCCCAAGTGATAGCATTTCATATGGCTGTTGATAGCACAACCCACCTATTGTGTTCGGATAGTGTACTATTCTATCAGTAATTTCTGAGGTTGATGACGTTCACAGATAAGCTTTGGTTCACACCCTGAAGTGGAACACACAAGACGCCTTACTCTCATATAAGCGCTCTCCACTAGGCATGACTGTCTCAATTCCGACCTCCAAACATAGATATTTCGTTTTTTATTTGTTATTCTCTCATCATACACCTGCCTAACTGCCATATAAGGGAGCGTTCTGATGGTTTTATCAAAAACAGTGAAGCTATGCCAAAGCCGCTCACACAAACTACCAACTGGAATCACTTTGATGTTGAAAAATGGTAGACCATCACTGACACAACTGCAGTTATATTGCGTCAAAAGTTCATAAGCTGACTTCGTGATCCAAGGAGTACATATCTAATACATATGCTTTACAAAATCTGGGGTGTTTACAGCAAGCGCCTTCCTATCCCAACTAGGTCTCAGATATCTTCACATAAGTCGTCCCACCCAAGTCTAAATTTATCAAAAATCAATACGCCAAGTTGTCTTCATCAGTCTTCATCAGGATGGAACTGAAATAATTTTAAGGTCGATCAGACCCCTGGACCTTGTTTTTTCTGCCCATCTGGACGACTTGTACAAAGAACGTCTAAACCTTCAAACAAATATTGTGAATTTTTTGTAGTTACAATCAGATTATCAAAATAATCACGAGTGGCAGTGGATGAAGAGGGCTCTGTTCCAAGATGGCATACCGCGCAAGAACACACAAACAAGCCTCGTGGCTTTGTGATCAATAGTGTTGAACAGCTTTCTGTGAAATCCTCTTACCCACTTGAAGTTTGGATGTACATTCCTGGCAATCGAGCCCAAAACCAGCTTCAAATCTAGCGAGTTGGCACACTGAGCTGACAACCAGAAGTTGCAACTAAGATATTCTTCAGTCGTAGATTTTTTGTAATTGTCGCACCTGCAAGAACGCCGTGAAATATCACGTTTGGTAAACCTTGGTTTTAATCATATGGTGAAAACCACTAAATTCTTCAGCGCCCTTGATATAAAGTCAACTGTGAAAAACAGTATCCAAAAGTTGTCTCGGGTTTTCCTAGGAACAACCATTCTGGAACTAAAGTGAATCAAGTAACCCTACTTATTGTTAGCCAGATATCTATCTTACCCTAAACGTATCAATTATCCTGGTTCTACTGAGCCAATCACTCTAGTGTCCAAATTACAGGTAGAAAATATGGCCTTAACGGTAAGCATAACAGCACACTTTGAGCTGAATTTATTTTGGAGTTAAGTGGACTTTGTTAAAGTTCTTCGATTTCAACCAGGGGGCCTAATTTAGCCGGAATGATCTTCCATGCCGTACATATTCCGCAGTCATTTCATCACATATTCCCGAAGCAACCAAGGATTTAGCCTTTGAGGTTGCGTTGTAACTCCGGTAACACAAGACCTCATTGGACTTTTTCGTCCTAGGAACTTTGGTATTGCATTCAAAAGGATTTCATCCCTACCCTATCATAATAAATTAGTTGATATCTTCGGTCTTTATGTCCAGCCTTGTTTTTTATAGTATTTATAAAATTCGCTTACCAGCAATTCTTCTGGAGCTTTTGTAACGAATCCTAGGTGAAGTTACGTCAAAAGCAAAATACCCTTCGTCTTAGGGGTTTCCATGCACTTGAACACGATGCCCATTAAATCTTTCAGGCAATCGGATATCAATGTTTTTTGTGTTTTTAAATTGTCTTCTTGGCACAACTTGCTTAATGAATTCCACGGAAGTTTTCCTGTAGGTATCATCTGATCTCACTTGAGTTCTGAATGGCTGATCTATCGAAAGGCTATTCACTTACTTATTTGTCCATTTATTTATTCATTTTCAGAGCACTTAAATATGCGTTACTTCTTCCATATTCTCAGGAACCGCTGACTGTACCGTAAGCATGTACGCTGACGTGGACAACACTACATCCCCTGGTGGGCTAATGACCCTATCGACGGGCGCAGTTACAACATTCAAACCGGAGACACCAAGTCACATGAGAGAAACACGCCTACAGCGGTTGTCACACGGCGGTTGGGACAGTCCGCTCGAAGATCGGTCACGAACCTTGAAAGAGGTTACAATCCCCCCCGGAAGTGAAGTTGCTCTACTGGAAGGCTACTGCTTCTGTTTGAATTCCACCATCTTCTGTTCCCGGCAAGGTGATACATTTTGAAATTCTTGACTTTTACCAGACCCACAACATGCAATAATACTTCTACGGATTGGCAGCTGAGATATAACTCCATGAGTGGTCTTAATGAATTGCTGACCACTGTTGATGTGCATAACCTCTAGGTTGAAATGTATGTTCAGGTTTTGCAGGAGATTTCACTTGCGACTTGCAGTAACAACTACTAATTTGTCAGGAAGTCTAGGCCTGTTTCTTTCTTCTTAATCATAAAGCGTATAACAAGGATAGAACAGTACTGGTTGCACAGTTTGCGCTTTGTTTTAAATATACATAGAAGAAACCAAACACACAAGAATCAGTCGATAAACACAGCCTTCCAGAGGCCAAAGGTTATGCTGTGATTCACATCTGTTTTGATAAGAAAACTTTTAGTATTATAGCAAATTTATGTTGTTGGAGGTTACAGGTAACGTAACTAATTTGGATTCCACCAGAGGCAAACCTTAGTTCACGTAAAAGCATTTTTCCGTCCAGCCCGAAGAACAGTCAGTACTCAAGGAAAGGGAGGGGCAAATGAATATAAAAGAGAATAACGGAATTTTTGTGGTGACCATTTTAAACAAAGTGTTCGCGTAGCTTAATGAATGCCCGAGTTTTTTACGTAACTGGTCACATTAGACAGTAAAAGACTGATTTTTGAGAGCCAACATTCATCCTCTATTGAATGTAAATGTTAAATTTTGGACACAAAAACAGTGGTTATTCTTACCACAACATGGAAGGTGAAACAAATTATCAACTCTCTCGTTACCGGTCGGGGTTAGGACTGGAGCTGCACTGCCGGTCACTCGGAAGTGTATGGCACAAGTCACTGACATTTAGAGGCTCTCATTTGTCGTGCCCAGTGAAGCGCTAAAGCAAGACAAGCGAGGCAATCAGTGGAAAGTTGCAAACACAAACGCAATCCAGTCGAAATAATCACGCTTGAAAATGCGTTTTTTTTAATTTGCTCAACTATATGCTGTTTTCAGGTCAGCGGCAAATTTTCACTCTGCAGGAAAGAGTAAAAAATGCTTCGCAAACAAGCCACGCGTTTTGTTACATTTTTTGCCTGAATTCACTCTAGTGTAATTCACATATGAAATGTAATCTAGCGGTATACTTCTAGTTGGCTTGAAGGAAAAAGCCTCAAGTATAGCAGGGGTGTTGTTGAAAAGCATATCAAATCAACTGATGGTTAGATTTATTAGCGAATGATTACACTGGGCTACAATTAATAGGCAGGCCCACTGCGGATAGTTGTGACCAAGACCAGTTTGGATTTACCTTGCAACAAAAACCGCGAAATATAAAGACCAGGACTACCCAAAGCTGCCCATTCGAAAAAAACAGTCTCCTGGGGCAACCGCAAGAGTTCTCTTCTTACCGAAAGCCTAAACGGAAAATCCCCAGTTAAAAGAGCAATTCTTCTTTTGGGAAGAGCTGTTTTCTCTTTCACGCCCTGTATTCCAGATAACCTACGTATTTTCTGGATAATAAGCTTTGCGATTTTCCATTACTGAGAACAATGTATCTTGTTCTTTCGTGGACAACAGTTTACCGTTTTTCAATTCTAAATCAGTTCTAACGAAGAGGGCAACAATAGCTCCACCGTCTTCCTCACGCACTACTTAACCAGGTGCTGCATTGAATTCGATAAAGAAGTGACTTCACTTTTGAGTCTCAGCACATCGTCAGAGTGAAAAGAAACGATCGAGGACCTCGGTCACCTTGCTACGGGCACGAGTAGTTTTAATGTTATAGACGAAAATCCTCAGGCTCTGCACCATCTGTAAGGATGATCTACAGCACTCACAATGTTCACGTACGCTGCACATTCTCTGAAAATGCATTAGGGAATGTTTTACCTGGCAGGCTCATGTTCCTTACAACTGTGCGAATTAGACGGGGTTGGCCCATGCTGAGTAGACACACCCAGCCGATTTCCTGGTTGCAAGAAAGATAACAGCAAAGATAATGTTATTCCACTATTAAGCTCGCCGTGCTCTCCAGTGATCACAGGCCTTGTATTCTGAATCTTGACCAACTGCCTATCCTGTTTGCCTGTCCCAAGCAAAATTGTGAGGCGAAAAATTGACTCATTGAAGACCTCTTAAAATAAATTTCAAGGTCTCAGAAGTGGAACTTACAATTCGTTTGCTAACGGTTTCTCCAAATGTCAAAATTTATTTTTGTTAAACTTATCATTGTCATCATTGACAGCATAATATCAGTGTTTAACAAAGACGCTTCGTTGCCATATTCTTGATAGAATACAAAGTCTGAAATGTCAACGTAACACATGAAGGAACATCGTCTCTGCAGTAGTTAGTGATAAGTGAATTGCCTTACGAGATTGCCAATGTTTCCGTTCCGATCCTTCATGCTTGGGAGTGCAGTGCTTAAAACTTCTCTCTGAATTTTACAAGCGAATGCACATGAATCTAATAGGAGCGGAGGTTGGATATGGGGACGAAAAGCTGGTATCAGAATGAAATTTGTAATCGCATGCGGCATAGCTGTCTTCGTCCAACAAGACTTGGTTCAGTTCATGCCTGAATCAGTCAATCCATCTTAAGGTTCTTGTTTTCGATGTCCCCATGAAGAACGTTTTTAGTTCTCAAAATTCAAAAGCCAAAGGATTTTTTAGAAGGATCCCTTCCGTGTGGACACCGCTTTTTCGTCAGTTATCAGGATAAAAACCATGTTGTGTGGTATGAAAAACGCTTCCTAAATCACTTGAAACTTCATACCTGCACTCAGATTTGGAAGTAGGATGTGAATCCATTTTGGTATGATATATATATATATATATATATATATATATATATCACCTTCCTTTAGTTTGTTTTCTTATTTTGCCATCAATTTATGTCTAAGAATTTTGACACAAACTTATCAAAATTCTAAATTTTCTGTGAATATTACTTTTACCTCCCATCTAAGTTGCTTTAGTTCAGCCACGTTTCTAAAATCTGCCCATTTGTTAAATATCATCGCCAAAAGGAATGATTCCTTGCGTGACTGCTCCAGACTTGTGTGGCTCATGACCAGTACCACATTGTTCAGGGCTTTGGTTCTCTTTATTCACTGACTGAAGTCCAATTTGGTGTGCTCTAGAATATTCTTGCAACATCTTTTCAACAGTAGACGCATGTGTGAATGTCATTAGTCAGTGTTTTGGTGTCACTGCATAATAAATGGGTATGTGTAAAAAGTGAACTTTAGTACAGATTACCGAACTTTGACCACGAGTTGTTTTGACTGAATCCGTTGATTTCATGCGAAATGAATTTTCAGCTTGTCGGTCTCTTTCAGTCACAACCAGGTCAACAACCGTATTCATGTTTTCCCTATAATCCGCATAATCCTGGGCTGCCTATTTCCACGCAACATCCTCAACACTGAATTCACAAATTCAGAGTAATTCAAAAGCAAAGCGAGCAGAACTGCGAAATTTTTACGCAACTGCCCAACATGGTTCGACTAGTTTCGCTATCGTTTTGAATTTTTTTTAGGAACATTGTGCCGTAAATTTGCTACGCGCCTAGCAAAATTTGAATTGAGTTACCGGTCTTAAAGTATCCCGCGTTGGAGGACAGTCTTTCAGGTATCTCTTAACGGCTCGCACCGCTATGCAAGCCTACAGTGGTCGTTAGTCTGCTCAGTGAGCCACGAAATTCGGTTGCAGACGTTTCAGCACAAATCGAAGTGACATCATCAATGCATAGTGGATTTGCGCTCTGTCAAAATTTATCACTGCGTGACGGAGTATGTATCGAACAAGGTTGTGTTTGTGTTTGCTTTTGTGTGATTGTAGTTGACGGGAGGTGACGTTCGAATGTGTTTGGGTCGGTTCTCTAGCGCCAAGGTCTGCACACTTCATAAAGTCAGCTAGTTAGTTACGTAGTTACTAACTAGTCTCTGTGTGTGAAAATTGGAGGCCACGGTTCAGATCTTCGGATATCTATGTTGTTATTTCACTGTCCAGCGAAGATCATATGTTAATCCATTCGACTGGTTTGGCACGTGGCGACGTTTCTTGTTTATTCCAATTGATTTCATTCTTTAGTTTTGAAATCAATAGTCTCCATATCTCATTTGGCTTGTGGTCTGCAAGTCTCTTCGATTGTAGTGGCTATGTTTTTCGCGTACTGTAAGACGGTCTAGAGCAAAACCATCAATTGGCATACTGAAATCGGCCAGCCCACACACCAATAGGAGCAAAGCATCGTCAACTCAGTTGGGACTCACTGTCAGAAAATACGATCAGGTGGCACGGCAAACCGTGGAGCCAGCGGAATGAAATCCACTGGGTACGAGTCAGACAGGTCGGGCTTAAGGCTTACCGGGCCAACCAATAGGACTGGCCATTGAAACGGTGAGAAACACCCGGAAGTCAACGCGCACATAAACGCTAACACAAACATGAACCTGCTTGTCGCCCACGCCAGGACGCACAAATCCACTACGCGCTGACGACAGCAATTCGACTAGTGATGGAACGTTTGCAACTCATTTACTTGGGTCAGATAGCAAACCAACCAACCGTCTAAACAGTTCATACTACCTGAAATCTTCTCAACAGCCAGCGCAGACTACGTGCTTGTTAGTTCATAAAACTAGTCAACTGGCGCAGAAGCCAATATATTATGTACAAGTAGGAGGTGAGTCTCTGAGCCTACCAGGTTGAAAAATGTCTACTACGTCGATGATGAAAGGCACCAGATAGGGTCATACTGTGTCTATCTATGTTTCGCGATTTTTTATGCCAACATAAAGACAGTGAATTCACATATGTATGCTCCTGGGTGGCACAGGAAAGGATTTCCCTTTGAATCTCACGTCACAAGTGTCGTAGTGCAGTCGTATCCTTGTAAGTTTATTTTCACGCGTGTTGGAGAGGTTGCTAAGACATGGGCGAATGCATTCGCGTGAAAAACGTTCTCCTTATACAGCCGCACAACTTTTACTTCAACTGAGCTAAGATATTTATTGCCTACGCTCCATATAAATGCCAATAGTGCAAAACGGACGGCTTCAAAGTTATTTTTCGCGTTGCAGTCCTGGTTCAGACCTACTTGAAGCAGATGGCCGATTTTGTCCCGGCCGTGTAAACGACCAATGTAAAATATACCACCTTGTTTGTAAAGCACAGATTTGCGCCAACTCAGTAACTGCATTGGGTAAGAAGTACGTCAGTTTTATTCAAACAGTATCGAAGCAGGCAACCGCAAATGCTGTGGTTAACTGAGTAACCAATTCGTTGCACTATTGTTAAATTCCCGCCGCGTGCCTTTTCGATGGACTTTGTTAAGAATAGGTCTACTAGTTCTTTGGTGGCAGATAGACGAAACACCATGAAAATCTATCTCGTAAAGCAAATATAATGCGCACATATATAGTACATGCTTGTATGCATGTAAGCTGGTCATCAAAGGCCCGGTACCCAATAATTTAACAACATGGAGACCAGCAAACTTCACCAATTACGCAAATATTTTGTGCAAGTAGGTAGTGCTAAGGTTCGTGGAATTCACAGATTATGCACTCCGGAAAATCAACCGGATTTTTTTTAATCCAAACGAATTTCTGATAATCCTACCGTTCTGATATTTATGAGAGCAGTAACTGTTTCGTATTGTCGCTCTTTTTCGTCACTAAAAAGCATAGGTCGCAACATCTGGCATGACGAGGACTGTTATTTTTCGGACGGAACAGAAGAAACATACTACCCACCGGAGGCTCAATGGATACCACATGGAGATCCGTGCACCGAATGCCGCTGCCTACACAATCGAACGTATACATGTGCGCCGAAAAAGTGCACAAATCTCTTTCTGTGTCCCTCCGGGCAAAAGCCTATTGCGGAGGCAGGTGAATGTTGTCCTTCAACTTGTGGGTTTCGAACGAAATCTGGTAGGTACGCTGCTTTACATGCAAAAATAGATGAAGACCCGTTCGTTTCTGGTTTAATTAACATACACATTTTTGCCCTGTTCGACTTTGCGAATGCTGCAGAAGTTAGTTCCAACAGAGAATTTGCTGATGATCATCTGCGGGTGTCTACTTTTTCGGGGCTATAAATATCCACGCCAAGCTCAATTTGTTTGAAGTGCACCTTTATCGATTAAACCATAAAACTTTCACAAGTGTGTTCTGCCAAAAACGTTCGTCAGACGTAAAAACTTCCACTTCACTTGACACCTACGAGTTTGGCAGAGGATTCACTTGAACGGAATCTGAAAAAAAGTTGTGTGCAATGAAGCCCCACTATCTCACCTGGATAGTTAAAACTCACGCCGGAACAGGGCGCATGAGAAAGTAAATTTTCGTCTTCCACAATACTAGTTTGATCCTGAATAATAGAAGTTCATCTTGACTATTTAATGACCGGTCAGCCTTACTGGCCAAGAGTGTAAGTTGACGAACTAAGTGCAATAATTTGGTTCCATACAGGACTCTGAGTTGCCTAGCGACTGCCTTGACATACTGGCCTCGATTAATTGAGGGTAAAGTGGCTCATTTGAGGACGAGATTAGCAACTGTTTATTAGCAGCGTTCAGGGGCCAGTACTGAACTGATTTTATTGCAAGTTCGGTAACAGTCGGTAACAGTCGGTAACAGTTCGGTAACAGACACTGAAGATCAGGATAGTCCATGCCTTAAGTGATTTTAGATGTTTCGAGAAAGTCATTTTCAGGTGTGGCTATGGTGACAACGCCAGCTCAAGAACGGCGTGCTTTGATGAGTTTCATCAGTTCACTGGCCAATGTGGGAACAAAATATCGTAGCCAGAATACACCAAACCTTCGGAAGTGTGTAACAAGTTCTAAAATGTGAAAACAGCGTTGTCTCACTTCATCAGGGAAGCCTTTATTGACTCGTCATGCTTTTAGAGTGGTTCTTGTTCACTTGCAGTCCATAGGCCTTCAACTTCTGTACCGGAAGCAGACAGGTCCTGAAGCAGCAAGATAAAGTGCGGTTGCATATGCCCGGTTCACTTCCGCAGCTGAACTTAGCCGAACGCCACAGGTCATCCTTACGACATTGAAATCAAACATCAGATTTTGGACCCGGGAAACTGGAGAATGCAAAAGCCAAGATTACTCAGTACGATTGCAAGGCCAAGCGTGGGCTAGTATGCGGTAGGAGATGGACGACTAGGCCGCCCTTTCAGTATTGATTTTTAGTTTGGTTGCCTTGGTTCGCTACTTTTTTCCAGTTGATTCAGATTGTCCGGTATTCCACCTAAATATTGTATATCAAAAAGCTAAACAGAGGCCGCAAGCTACGCAGATCTGCAGTTTATGGACGCACCTTCCACTATCCATTATCCACTAATCTGTAATTGTCTGGTTGAGGTGACCTGTTGACGGAGCGCGGTCGATGTACTCCACCGTGTAAATCCAAAAGCGAAGGCTGTTGTAAACTCTGGAATTATGATATAATACTCAGCCTGTGACACGAAGTTTAAGGCGTTAAGCATCCTTTACGATAGCTCAACTTCAGGACGTATCGTAGTTCATTTTTCACTGAGATCTAATGGAATCAGTCGGTCTATGCCCGTATCTCAACAATTATTTTGATGTTGCAACGTTAAAAGGCAAACTTCTTAGAACCAATCTATGTCCGTTAACGTAAGCTTTTTGATAAAACTAACTAAAATAAACACTAACTGGAGTTGCGTACTCGCGGTCGATTAACTTGAATTATTGCTTTCCAAGTACTGTGCAGCTATGAGTGATGATTTTAAAAAACAACTGAAATTATCCAAGCAACAGAATATTACCAAAAACATTGAACCATGGGTCGTCTACCTAAACGTAAAACCAACAATAACACCGCAAGATGGCTTGCATTGTGTTAGATCCGGATAACCTAAAGCAACCTGACCCCCAAGACGCAACGACTAATAACTAAACTTCTAGCATCAAAATTCCTCACTTACA
This sequence comes from Opisthorchis felineus, assembly GCA_004794785.1. Taxonomy (NCBI): domain Eukaryota; kingdom Metazoa; phylum Platyhelminthes; class Trematoda; order Opisthorchiida; family Opisthorchiidae; genus Opisthorchis; species Opisthorchis felineus. The sequence goes on along the minus strand of SJOL01013228.1, from coordinate 213,917 downwards.
AGTTTTTCTGCATTCATGCTAAACGACAAACATCCTCCAAAAAACTGACCCTTAAGGAGTCGCATAATTCTTTAGTAGCCTGAAGGGGATTCAGTGACAACGACATCCATAAAGTAGGATTTTTTTCACTACGCAAACCGAGTACTGTCCGATGTATCCCTAGATATTTCGCGACATTTGAAGTACACCGACTGTTGTGTTGAAAGCCGTAGACATACCACAATAACCTACTTCCATGAAATTTCACGCTGTGCTATAGTTTTCACTACAGTGGGCATATTATAGAGTGCAATATTCAAGTATGCTTGCCCTCGGAAGTAAAATCTGATGTACAGGAAACTTAGCACAGGAAATCTCTCTTTGCTGCTCGTTTTTTTCTTGAAACATAAACATGAACATAAAAACTTGGCATGACGGATATAACTCCAATCTTTTTGTAAGAATGTGAACCGGTACATTTCCCGTCCACTTTGCACAAGTCGATAGAAAAAACACTTTGGGTAATGCTACAGATCCAAACTGAGCCTCCAGTAGGCCGAAAGCCAAATCGCCGACCACCAGCCACCTAACTAAGACAAGGTATTGGGCTGAACGGCTTACCTTTGGTTCGTACCAAATTGAGTTTGTTTCAGAAAATAGGATCATTACATACAGAATGTCTTGAGTTAAATTCAATTCCCATCAACTGAGCTCTGTATATGGACCAGGGTCCCGCTATATCAACCTTCATCCATCAACATCCATGCGATGGAAATTCCGACTATAGTTAATTCGCAATATTCTGAATTTTGACTTCCGCTCTTAAGACGTCACGTCACCAAGACCACAAGTGGAACATTAGTCTGACATTAACGTGCTAATCCAATTTAGACCGATGCAAAAATGAAAAGCAAACAGCTTAGTTAGCAATCCGGCTTTTCACCTAGTTTTCTCGTTGTGAACCATGGATTTTCCCGTTGAAACCGTGTCGTCTAAGCAATGAGTTTATCACTACCGGCTGATTTTCAAGGATAGCCTCGGTTAAATCAACGAATCAGGATTTTCCTAATTTCTTCAGACTTGCTTTCAAAACCTCCTCCGGGGGGGGATGTTCTGATGTTTCTTATTAAGAGTTTTCGGGGACCTTGCGTGTTTCCCAAATCCTCCATTTTGCTTGATTTAGTTGGATTCTTGAAAATGACATCTGCATCCAGTCTCTTGAGCAACAAGCCTTCAAGTTCACCCTAACCTACAATGAAAGCCACGACTTAGGCCCTTTTTACCTAACATCTATGTTCCATTTTATGGTTCAGCTCTCAAGGGCAAATACACAGTTTGTTTCGTCAGCAATGCGATATCGTCCTCGCATCCTCCTGAAATCAAGAATGAGCTACTGGTTAACAAAAAAGTAGTCTAAATAATTAAGGTGTCCATTCATAACGCCCGATTCTGGTGTCCAGTGGTACCAGCATTCGACAGTCGTTGTAGTGACTTTGAGGCAACTTTAGTACGTGTCTCATTGCGAATCCCCTAAATCCAATCGGTTTTTGAGATGTAGATTTGAAATGGTCGAAAAGCCTCTCTCCTTAAGATGAAAAATCCATCTGACTACTTCATGATTATGAGGTACTGTTGACTGCCATATGCAGTACCCATACCAGTGAAAAACTGTTCTAAGATGTCGGATAAACCGAAGCGTGCCTACTGTCTCGCACTTAGCATGATGATCAACAAAACATAACCACATTTCCAATCCAATAGCAGCTGGCCTTTCAGCACAAAGACATGCCTTCTGGGTTGCGATCTACTCGGTTTTAGTCTCTTTAGTGAGCATTCGGCAAGGTAGTTGACCGCTTCTGAAAACAGGCTCATAGTTAGCGTTCTGCATTCCAGCTAGTAGAGCAAACCATGCGACCGATGTTTTTTTACTTGCAGCTACATCCCTCTTTAGGTTCTAAGTAATTTACGGAGCGTCACTCACTTACGAAGAGTTTGGACTTCATTGGCCAACAAATTACAGTTGTTCCCTCTGAAGGCCAGCGTAATGAAACTAACTAGAATACAGCTTGAAGCTGATACCCCAGCGCATAATGTCAAATTACAGCCTCAATAATGTGGGTGAGTTAGTAAACATTTCTGTCCAAAACCATGTATTTTTCAACGACACGCAAAATTCGAACCCTGTTAGGGAATAATCGGACACTGCTACCACGTCTGAAGTGATCAGCGACGAATGCAGTACTACATCTTGCACCAGGGCTGGGATACTGACAGGGGAAGTCGAGATGTATAGGCCGGATTCGCGCTCTAACCATTGAGCCACCTCGCCCCCCCCCCCAGAAGGGAGAAAGGGAAAGGTCTGATGTCCTTGGGGAAAACGATCAACCACAAAGTGCCCGTTTATTGGAACAGCAGCGAGGTAAACGTATCTCAGCACAAAAATGAACTACGGCGCCACTAGCGGGATCGATCCAACGTCACCTGCGGACCTCAGTGGACATCATCCCGTCACACAATGACACAGTTTAGCTAGGTGGTTCAATTGTGAAGTTACAGCACGCTGAACACTGAGACCGGTTCCGTGCCACGTCCCGTAGGGTATCTAAGTCCGTGCAATGAGAAACGAGCGGATCCCAACCTGGAGGGTATGAGCATCCCATAGCACAGCTTATGACCTGTCTCCCGTGGACCTTTCATCAACGTGAGACCGGATTTGAAAACCATACTTTCTTCTGTGGGCTGCAGTTCGGAACACGAAATACACGTCCTAAACAACCCAACCCGATAAATTTCATTTACTGCTTTCGTGATTCTCATTCGTCAGCAACCGCTAGTTTACGCGCCATTTCAGTGCGAACACGATGTATCCAGCTAATGCTTACTATACAGTGAAGGCGCCGACGACCAAACGTTCGAATTCGTCTAGTGTCCTTTGGTAGAAACGACCAGGTTTTACAACCATAAAGAATAATCACCCCTGCAGTCGCCCTATAAATTTAACCGATAAGCTTCCGAGAGATGTATTCCTGACGCCACAGATAACGCAACGTCGAGAATCTTTCCCACGCCATGAAAATACTTGCACCGACTTCTCCTGTCAGTTGATATTCACGGATTTTGAAGCCGCCTAGATAGGTAAACCGCCAGAAAACTCAAATTCTCTTTCCTGAAGTTTCAGGAGACGGAGGACTAAAAATCCTGAAGAAATACATTGCAGCACATGTAGAAACTAGGAATCACATCCAAAGCTGTGCAGGCCGGTGGCCGTGAGATAACAGACGGTGTCGTCCGTATAGTCCAAGTCGACTGTTCTTTCTCTAGACATAATTTCCATACCAAGACCCTTGATCTCATGAGGTTTGCATTTCTTGATACTATCAATGACAAAACTGAACAGGAAGGGAGAACACTTGTAGAGGAACTTATGAACAGCTCACTGTCAACCTTTATACGACAGTAAGTGTCGGAACGGAGAGCACGAAGTGGGTTTGCAAACTTCAAAGGCCTTCCTCATTGGCCAATTACACGTGGAACTGGCCATCCGTGGAAATAACAGGCTTTGGTTGGTGGTTTTCACGGTGTTGCTAAAACATTCGGGTGAAGTTCATGTGGCCCGGCAGCCGGATGACGTCTCAAGGTAGAAAGGTATATTAGGACTTCATCATCTGAGGGAGGATTTGCACTCGCATACCACGGATCCAGCTGAGTGGTTTGAATGAAAAACGAGTATAGAGGCCGATAACCGACCAAACTGTTGTTGAAAAAATGCTGCCCGGTGGTCTGGATGCCATTTTCAACTATATATTACAGTTCTAGTATTATCTTCTATTAACTAACAGACAGTTTCCTGGGTCTTATTTCGCGGGTTAGCTGACAGAGCTTCCGTTCTTTCTTCTCCAAACTGACCTTTCCCATTTCTTTCTTCCGGTTTCGCCACATCCATACACGAAGTTCGTTTGAGCGGATGGTTACCAGACCGTCCAGCTGAATTACGCTGCGGTCCCAAGGTGATAGAGATAACTCTGAGGTCCACTGTATACGTCCATTCGGAAACACCACATAATAAGTTTCCAGTATCATATATGAGGATCGCCACCTCTTCTGAGTTACGATTGTTGTCCCCTAAAGAGACCCCTTTCAAACTTTCACACTGTTGGTTTTGTTAAGTTCGTTTAATTCGTGGCTCAAAAGCTTTTCGACTGCTCAAACGAAAGTTTACTTCTTAAGCTCACCCAGGAATAACAGTGAAACCCCACATCAGAAAACAGTGCGGTCCGAGACAGCTTGCGTATTCCATAATGATGAACGGCAGTCAAGTACTGAGCTCCGCCACCGAAAGCTAACGGCTACGTGGTCGATTTCGCTCCTAGTTCATTCAGCAATAGGTAGACGCTTGGTAGCCCAGTGGCATCCACTGCGCCTAAACACTGTACTGAAGAAGGAGTGGCGTCAGCACAAATTTGCAAAACATACTCACCATTGTCAGTAGGATTTGAGTATAAACTAAACTTCCCACCAATTCGTGTCTCGCACAAACTGAGGCACCCTACATTCACATTGAAGTCTCCTGCGACTAGGACTATATATAAAATCTTCGTGGCGGATAAGAGGGTGACTAGTTCTCGACCACAAAATCATTCACGGAATCGATAGTACACTTGACTGGTTATGGAAGTGGGCAGAAGAATGGCACATAGGCGACTGGAACTATCCAGCCAAGCAAGGAAACCGCAATCTGGGAGCTGAGGGCTGTACAAACACCTGCGCAACAAGGTGTAGCAGCTGAAGAATCACCTGAAGTTCGCAGTCAACGGCGTCTAGACAACGAAAGCGCCGCAGGCTTAATTGTTTTACTTAGATACTGTATTTAGGTTTCAAAAACGGAACAAACGTCTATCGATAGAGTGTGGACAGTCCGCGCAAGAACAGCTTGTTGGTCAACTTGCTTAAGTTGCAATAGAAAAGGGGGAGGGTTTTATTAATGAAAATGGAGCGACAGATGTGGGCGATTCTATGCAGCTGGGCAAATACCTGGCTGTATGACTGAACTGTGTCCACATTTGAGAACGGAAGAGTGAGTTACGCGAGTTAACAGACGATAATAAAAAAGATAGGAGGCGTCACCGGCAGCACGTTTTCGCTTACTCGACATACTGTATGCATCTAATAAGCGACCCACCTGATGTCACCAACCTACGGCCGATGTGGCATTAAGGTATATTTCTGTGAAATCCATGGTTGTATGTGGGACATACAAGGAGTGCAAGCCTATACAGGATGACTGGGGCCCACAGCTAAGGCCTTTGGCTTAACAGCCTGGTTGGCGTAGGAAGTCCAAGGAATAAGTTGTCACATTTACTCTAACCCCCAACCTGGGGACTTTTTCTGTCAGACCCCGATCCATTCATGATCTTGGTAGGAGAAGCTGTGTGAACACCACGTGAGTATCCGACACTATTGCTCAATGGATTGCCGAGAAACGCAAACCGTCAGAGAACGCTAAGGTCCAGTTTTATCGCGACGGATGTATGGTATCCATCATATCACCCCTGGGTCTCCGATGTCATCCGACTAAACAATGCGAAGTAGACTCATTTGCGCATCACTTTGGTTTTAACACAAGACTCAAATGAACCCCATCTGGATCTTTTGTTTATGATATTCTTCAACTGAATGTGCTGCACAAAGGCCGCCTCATGTTTCAGTTGGTACGATATTCCAGATGACGCAGTATGCTTTCTTCAAGGAAAACTACTCATTACGCTGCTGAAAACTCTTAGAAGGGTTTTCAGCAACCTTATGAGTGGTGCTGTTTCAAGTGAACAGAAACAGACGAAAACAACTCTGCTCGGAACAGCAAATTAAAGAGCCAAAAACGTCAGTATCACAGTAGTAGTAGTTTCGCCCCGCTGAAAGCCACATTGCACTCCATTTATTCTCACATTCAGGATCATCTGAGGTTCAGACTGTCTAGACTAGAAACCACCATTATATAACCTGTTGTAGACCTTTATCACTTTTAAAATTCATTCCATCTTAAAATCGTCTCAGGAGACGCGGAAACTGCGTTGACACAGCCACCAATCCAAAGAAAGGACCATCTCAATACCAAGCCAACATCTATCGGACAACCGCCCCCGGAAAGCGTGCTGCAAACAAAAGCCTCGCCTGTAGATAAACTGCGAAGGATAACGGAAGGTGCTGAAATCAACGCTCCACATGCAGCATCTACAGGCGGATGTCCGGCTTTAGATGGAGCTGACACACGACAAATGGCACCGTTCCCACCGGGATCCCGACTGATGCTAACGAGACCGTGCCGGAGTCTTCTATGTGTATGCGCACATGATCACCGTTGGTTATGCACTGATCACTGCCAACCATGCATACGGACGTTTGACTCGATTGAGAAAATGGACCAAATGCCGCAACCACCTCCGGGGAGATGCTGCCCTCCGTGTGAGTTGCACGTTTGTTAGTCTGTAGTTGAACTACAATAAATCAGTCAAGATTCCGCAGATGACATGAGTGAACTTTCGAACGGTTTCGAGTGTTCGCTTTGAAAACTAACTGCACCAGCAGATTGTTTGCAGTTGACAGGACTACCGAAGGATGTCGAATGATGATGGAGACAAACAGCCAGCTTGTTGTCTTGAAGAAAACCCAATGACACTCGAGCATGGCGCCAGTTGAATGTCACCAAGTTTTCCAAAATCAAAAACATCGCTTTCTAGACAATCTACATCTGGTTTATTGATTCAAAGGTTCAAAACAATTGGAACTGTGGTCTATATTGTGAGAATTTTTAGTCAGTAGACCATGGTTGATTTATTGATTGCGTCACAACTGCCAGTTTGAAAACCGACGACTTCCACTGGCGAACGCCAAATAAATAACCACTAACCATCGAGGTAACAATACCACGGACTCAGACTAAAGCGGTTGGGACATGTACCGCGCATGCCTAGAGAGTCTACCAAAGGTGCTTTTCCCATTTCGAACCCATGCTGGTGGCCATGTAATGACATGGCCGCGCAAATCGAAAGTGGCTACGAACAACCTGAATGTGGGATGTTCGCGCCCTCGTGTCTGTGGTCCGCGTGAGTCACCTTGGGCGCGATAAGACACCAAACAGGGCATGACAATCAAAGGATCCCAGTGCCGATCACGCCACCACTTTCTAGCTGGAACGCCCAGCTGAAGTTGTGTACTGGGCTCGTATTGGGCGAGTTACTCGAAGGACTTTGTGTTAATCCCACTAATGGTGCTCGACATGTTGTGTGGTGTGGACATCCCGTTCTTGAGGATATAAGGTTTTCCACTAAGTCCCCACCCTATTCCGGCTTTTTACTAGAGCATTCTTTCCTCATGGCTGTATGTACTTCGATTAGCTAGTCACATCAAGAGATATAACCTAACCTTTAAAAAGTGAGAATGAAATACCAATCTAACCACGTAATAGGGATTTCTCTTCGGTTGGTTACCGAGTTTGTGAGGTTATTGCCAAGCTCAGTGAATGGATTCACAGCCACCCGGTTAACAACTAAGAGTTGTATGGCGATTAAGCACCGCTCTTTCCCACTGGTATAGTGTGGCCATTGATGATGATAACGAGGACGATGATGAGGACAGGATAATGCAAGATGCATTAATCTGAAGAGGAATGTGAGACGCGCAGGCCTAACGACCCTCAATAAAGAAACGGCTATGAAGTATATCTTTGTTTTGCCGCACCGTTTTACTTTATTTCCAAAGGTGAACTCCACAACCGAACCTCAAAATCCCAACTCTCAATCTGAGACAACACCGATCAATGATTATGACCTATGTGTGCAATTTAAAAGATTTGTGTCACGAACCCGAATTTTCTCCTTATAGCTTCTAGCTTTCAAGCAGTCTCTGATGTCGCTGACCACATGAACCACTTAATTCAGCTGCGCTGCCGTAATAAAACATGAATTAAAAAGATTACGCAAAAAGGAGACACTCCTCAACCTGCATAGTCTTGATGAATCAACCAAACGGCTCGAACCAACTGGGTAGATTCCACGACCCCCACCTCCTGAATTCTCCGTCTCGAAAATGACAATTCTTAGAAGTGTTGTGAAAATCCATCTAAAGAACCGATAATTGCCACAACAGAAAACTGTGCGCACCAAAACGTTTGCTGTCAAATGAGAGTACGTAAATAATAGCACAGGTGCGGTAGTAATGAACAGTCATAGACCATCTCAGTGGGTTCACTCAGACTCACGAAATACAATAAACAAATTCATTGTGGTAAGCGAGGATAAATTGCACCATATGACGGGAGTTTTCCAGAGGGTGAGCACATGACAACTCAAGTCGCTGTTTTAATGAACAGAACAGGCATGCTAAATAACCACATATACTCTAGGTGATAGACACCCCTCCAGCGTATTTTCCCCTCCAACTTCGACCTGTCACCAAATCTACAAGTTTCCCCTAACGTGTGATATAGCTTCTCTTGAGAAACATGATTGGCTTCACACATACGATGCGACTGCGTCTACCAAAACATCTATCGGTCTAACCCTATGCACGTAAAAAGAAACATGATCATTACGGTTTCAGTATTGCGCCCCAAGAGATGGTTCCAGTAAGCTAACACGCAGCAAATTGAATCTCCTTCATAAACTAACCACATATTGCGTAAATCAAGTAGTAGCGGAACGAACATCCTGCCGACTAGATCAGGACTAAGGGATTTCAAACCGGGAACAAAACCAAAGACGACGTTCGTCTCATGGCAGCACGACGATTTTCTCGGTAGATCGTTGCTTAAGAACAACTGTTTGCTCTGTTAGTGAATCTATTTCAAAACAGGACTCCATAGGAAGGAAACTATTTACAGAAGTTCCGAAAGAAGCGAGACCATTTGATTGTAGCAGCTACGCTCCCGTTGCATTCTTCTGTGTCTGAACCTGGGAAAGGCGAGAGAGAGAGATTTTGGAAAGATGAGCAGTCATTTCAAATTATTTGTGATCGGGTTACGCCCTGTGGCAGGACGAGGGTTAAACTTGCTTACCAAGCCGAAAGACGGTGTAAACGTACGACAGCAACTGCTCTCAGACACTTAGCGCAAACAGAACACAGTAATAGTAGAAAAATATTTGATGTGGCCCCCTTCGGCTGAAACTGAATGGCTTCACTGAATGACACCACGTTTGGCCGTTCGCTGTGATTACACTCAGTCCAAAGAAAAACATGATTGGCCGGTTCCGGTTGTGTATTCAGAGATCAAATAAGACACCAGAATCGTGGGGTAGCACGAACACAATCCCAGCTGACTTAGCCTGATACCCAGATAACCACAACCAGGTAACCTCAACCCAAAACATTTCACATGAAACCAGGTAGGCTGTTCCACGGTCAACATGAATGAATTACTAATCGGGGCTGACAACGCACCTTTCCCTTTGAGATCAACTTATCATGCAAGCCCTTCAAGGGTTGTTCGTACCAACAAAATAGGCGGAATTATTTAGCAGTACTCGGAACCCGCGCAGGGTTTTCAGTCAAAGTTGACAAAAAAAAGAAACTGTGTATTCTCGATAATATCAGGACTACTCCCCATACAGATTGCCTAAAAAGGTTTGTGTAATAATATAATTCCCCGAAACGTTAAAGTTCGGATAGTCAAAAAAAGTCGTTTTCTTATTTCAGGCAACCCCGTGGGGAGTGGATCGCTCACGGGCTGGTCCCACAACACACAAATCAATCTGGACACAACCTCGGCTGCTGCAGCTAAGATCAAAGAAAACTACGAAAATTCCCCATACAATTCATTTCTAGCACCTTCCATCAGTGTTCCTGGTATGGATACCAGCTTCTTTATTGGGCGCACTGCGGGACGTCAGCAATCAGTCACAAACGAGCAAATCAAACGTACTCTCAAAATTTACGTCTTGGTGGCCAGTTCGATAATGCTTTGTATTTTAGGCTTTCCAATGGTTCTGTTTATCACCTGGTTCGTAATCAGTCGTCGACGCAGGCAGCGGCGGCGCCTTCGTCAGTATCAAGCCAGACTTAAGAGGCGTAAACAGCTTCACTCAGGGCTAAACCCAGCCATAATACCCCAACTGAAGTCCACGTTACACAGGACTAAAACAAAGAGTAAATATGTGTTCCCGGACAGCAGCGCCTCCCCCCAAACAAGCTCCAGTCACTCAATGAGCCCGTTACATCCACAGGCTTCCAGAATATTGAGCTACAGCTGCAAGTCCACCCTGCAGGATACTGAAAACTCAATGCAAACGAGTGAAGAAGAAAGCGGAGCTAACAAAGCAGGCGATGATAAAAAATGTGTGGTTACAGAATCTACCAAGAGGGAGGATTTCGACATTCCGCCTAGTGGCACAGCGAGTATGGGGACTAAGTCAGTCCCATCGAGCCCTATTTTATTTACCGGTAAACCGAGAAGAGTGAAGTCGGCACTCAAAAGCACAAAAACGTTCGCTGACACGTGCTCAGGAGAATCAAAGCGGGCCGTCGTGCCAATCAAAAGTACATATTACCAGACGATTGATTGTGGACTGTTTGCACCACATTTGGCAGTGAACAATGCAAAAATCGCAGATTCTGACAATAAAAGCTCAGTGAGACGAACAGCATCTAACATTTTAACACGGGTTCCTGTGGCGACTAACAGACAGGTCAAATTGACCAGGGCCAGTACTTGGTTGACAGGAGCGCGAACCACATCACCACAGTTAAACTGCCTACCACTCTTGCCCAGTAAACTACGTGACACACAACAGTTCAGCGGCCATTCCTTGGGCACAGATGTCAGTTTAGACAGGCGCCGGGAAAGTTCGTCGCCGGACGAAAGCGACCCAGCCAATGGAAACAGCACTGCACATAGACGGATTCCAAGAGCCCCAACAGGAACACGTACGGAACCAATCAAGACAGAACTACAGACAGATATTCAACCAAACATAGTCAGGATATTCGCAAACTGCAGCAAAAATATGTCAGAAGACCAGCAACCCGATCAGCGGTTGGTCAAACATCACTTTGCACATGCACACCGTCCCACCAGCATAGCCACTAGACCGTCAGTTCGAACCAGTGGTTTTGAGCGAGCACCACCGCAAATTCAACAGGAAGAACCTGTAAGTCCCGAAACGGATAACACCTCTATCACAGACTCCCAAACCCCTGTAATGGAAAAGCCCCTGATCTCAGAAACTTCGCCTGTACAGTGTATGAGTCCAGCTACTGAAACTGTGTATAGAATGCCAAGTCCAATGGATTTCCAACAGTTCGCCTCATCCGAAGAACTAATAGATATGGACGTCATAAGCAGCAAACCGAAGCAACTAATGGAATCATCCTCAACGTGGCCCCGTTCCAGATATTCAGAAACCGAGGAGACGTTCAAAACCATAAAGTCCACCATGCCATCAACCAGTACTTTCACCACAGATTGCATATCGCTGCACCCAGTTCCGTAGGATATATCTGTTCCATAGAAGCAGTACATGATGTTAAACCTTGCCACACAATAACATTCATACCTTTTAACACACACCACTTGCCCCGATCGAATCTCAAGAGCGGAAGCCAAGAACCGGTTCATCCCACATATCGGTAGGAGTGTAGGTGTGCAAGGGAAACAGATGTACTGTGCCCACCGTCACTTCAATTACTATAGTTATCAGTGATGTCGTCGTACACACCATAAACCCAGACAGTGGTTTGAATACATTTTAATCTATGCACCTGACGAGTTATTTGACTGAAACTTGGCAGCAGGTAAGGCTGAGTACCTCCAACAAAGGCAACTTAAACGGCTGCAATGTGCCTTCGGTGCATGGCTGTCCTACAACCCGAGGAAAAGTGAAGGGTTTATATATTGGTGGGTAATTAAAAACTAGACAAGACCGATCCAAGCCTTGGCTCCTTGGAAACTTCCAGCACTATGCAACATAGTTCCAGTGAGCACTAATTCACCACACTGCTTGAACTAACTGGTTAGGGAAGCCAATGTTGATCAACGTGAATCTCAAGATCTCCACGCCTTTGTTTCCAAGCAACGTATTCGGGCGTTCCGGCAGTCCGAATGAAAAAGGTTTATATATATATATATATATATCCAAAGGTATTACTATTCAAGCAAAACAGTGGAGACATGAGATAACCACTCGCTAGGCTATTGCAATGAAAATTGGTAATGAAATTGGTAAATTAACATGCAAACTACAAGACACGTTGCGTTCGAATAAGTACCGATTTCTCGACAAATGTGCGCTCTTCATACTATAACCTAAACAGAATGTTCGCGATTTAGAGCACACTACCGTTGGTGCATCGAGTATTTGAAGTATAGCTTTTCTGACAATCCCCAAGCAAGCCACAGCCACCGAAAACAGGATGGAGTCAAAAGCAAAGTCAGAAATGTAAAGAAAGCACAGCTGAGAATATAACTCAGGCAGTCAAAATTTTGCCGGAATGAGAAGTGGACTAGCTAATAACAGGCACAATTCGAGCTGGTTGTTACAGTGGTACAAAGAAATAAAAAGCTTACAGATCTCGTCACTCACCTTTGCATAGTAATCCTCCACTCTTTGACACCATACGTCCCAGTAGTGTTCTAGGTCATTGGGACTGAGGACGAGTCGATCAGCGGGATAACCGTCAGCATAGACGTAAACCAACATACCTCGCTTGATCTGTAGAAACGAATCAGTACATTTTTGGTTCAGATACGTATCAGGTTAACTGCAACAAGACAAAATACATGCTAGCCATGTCCAAAATATATGACTTTGATGAAGGTGGAGCGAGACTAAAGGTAGGTAAGTCGGGCATGCGGGTATCAAGAACATCTCTACCAAGACAAGAGAACTGATGAGTAGGAATAATGAGTTTACCTGTTCAACACCCGGAGGACGGTTGCTGTTGTAAGCACCTACATATGCGGCTAGCTGAACTGGGGCATCGTAGGTTTTTTCTATCGAGGTGACACGCTTTGCCTCGTGAACCGACTTCCACTCAGTCACGCACGCCTCTCGACTGGGTCTACGGAAAATGACAAAGCAAACAGGACAAGTTAGCACACAACTCTAGATGAATACCTCCCTCAACAGGGATATATGGTTAAAAGTATACAATATGTTTCGAGAGACTACTGCAAACCATTGAGTTTAATTAAACTGTACCGAGCATGACAACCGCATTCCCTAGTCAGTCAGTGTCTAAGGAGAACAAGCAGAACCTTCGCCATACTGAGTGATCAAAAAGCGACAAGCAGTGAATGATTTATATATCGTGTCGGTAGTTTACAGCACGGTCACTTACGCTCGGAAAAACGTATCGGGTTAAACCGGTTCTATATGCACAGGTCTTTGACACAGAACATCCGTCCACCTTGGAACTAACTGCAAACTAACTCCTTCTTTCCTTTGAATGTCTCCGTGCTTCTTCCAAAATGTGGTTGCCATGTAGTAAACTCATTGCAATCGTCACTCCAATCTGATCGGGCAAGTGATGCAAACAGACGATCAAGAAATAAGTTTGATTTCGAAATCATAGCGAACGGCTCAAGCACTAAGATCGAATAAGCAGCACAGAGTAATCAAAAGATGAGTGAGCTTCTTCAAAAGAGCTCTGAATATTAACAGCCACATTGAACACGCCAACACTGCTCAGAAGCTCGCGGTCTGTCAGGCCGGTTCAGTAACTGCGCTCTTTTCATTGCATACAGTTAGTTTTTTGGGCTTCAATGCAAAATAATGTCCAGCGCGGGTTTCTATAGGAGGTAAAATGATTGCATACACCGTTTTGTCGCTAAGTCGGATCCCGCGATAGAATCTGAAGGAAACATTACCGACGACGACATTAATCTTGCAGCATCCTGAGCAAGCACGTAAAAGCTAAAAGCCCACTTGCCACCAAAACTGTAGTATCATAGGAATGGATCAACACATGACATCACTTTTCTCCACGACTCACCTCATACGTCCCGAAGCCATTGCCCAAGTCACAAGTTTTTCCCGTTTCGCACAAATGCAGATGGTGCAGATATCTATATCCTATCCTATCCGTCGCGTTGCCGGTCAGCTACTCGTGCACACATTGTACGACGTTCAGCCAGTGACCGAAGCATCAAGAGTGACAACCGCCTCAGAGATGCATAATTTTGCTGACTTCCAAAATACGTGAAACAGCACTACAGTACTTCTCAATTTTTCAACAAGGGTTAACTTCACTTGCAACATAAAATCTTGGTCGAAATACAACCAAATAGTCGTCAATCAATGTTTATTTCATGTCTGATATTCAACCAAATAAGCCGCGCTGGCTTCAAAAATGTGAATGATCGATGCATTCACTGGGATGCTGTTCACAGATAATAGGTGGCAAAGATAATTGCATGCTAACCGAGCTCCATCTTACGACCTTTCTTTATGCTGCCCGAATTGACATTACGGGACACTTGTTTTCGTCACAAAAGCTAGTACATGCAGTACATCACACGGTTCCATCGCTGGTGTGCGACTGTAGAATCTGTAACCAACAACCTGCGAAACTGATTGTGTCCGCTTATATTCAGACCGCAAAAGAACGTTTGAAACACCCTATCAGCAAAACACGTAAGTTTTTCCGTTGCCAGTCACACAAGTTTCGCACTTGCCCACTTCGTTATGATGTTGAAGACGAACGTGTTTGCCGATCGTCTACCACGTTTGTATCAGCTATCCGGTCACACTTTAGTGACTAATGCTCTTGCTTCCGACACACACTCACACTAGCTAACTGCGAAATGACGAGCGAAGTAATTGGCGCATCGAACTTTGAAAGGAAGATGCGTACATGTATGTGAATGTCTCCGCAACGCATCCTATGAGTGTCCCGACAACTGATAAAGTAGCTCAGACTCCGAAAAGGAATGAACCCACCGAAGAAGTTTTCACTCCTTGTGATACTTTAATTTCACATCAAGAGACCATAATGTTGCTATCAGGACACTTGAAAAATGACTCTGATACACGTTGTGATCACCACAGAGGTGCCTTCAAACGATCCAAGGATAGCTTACTGTGACTTTCGCAGATAATAAACTGAGAAACTGTCGTGGAGAGCAACGAAAATCAGTGTATGTATGGGTACAAATATGGAAACCAACCAGGGTGTCAATTCTATTACTTTAACATTAAAGCTGCTCACCTACTAGCCATTCAATACATAAGCAAACGCCGATAAATATCAGAGGACAGTCAACGGTGTAAAATCTTACACACGCAGAAAACGATATACGCAATGTGCAGATCAAATTCTTGCAATTGCTGCATGCTCTATTACAGTCCCGACATTCTTCTGCTTGCTCGGTTGCTCGAAGTTTTGGTACAGCGGGGAAAATCAAGTCAACCGTTATCGTCTCTGCATCGCATACCATAGATCACAAGAGGCTGCCTTTGGAAAACACTTGGAAGCAATCGGGAAGTCATTGTTGCAGAACAATTTGGAGAAAGAGTAGATCTACCAATTGTTTTCCGAACTATTTAGAAATGACACGGTCCTCCATCGAGATAAGCCGTAAGGGCTTACCCTCTTCGGTATATATATATATATATATAAGAAACCGACGAATCTTAAACTCAATTAACCCGAGGAAGGCAGTATAATTTGTGGATTAGATAGCCAAAGGGTTAAAACCACGCGAATCAGTTAGATGGACACAGAACATTGTCGGAAGCAAATAATCGTGCAAAACATGTGGAGAAATATCGTAAATGGTAAAACACCTATATATGCTAAAAACAACACTGTAAAAGAGGCACATTATGCCAGAGTAATGGACATAGAACTTTGCAGAATGTCACACGCAGACACAGAACTAAAATAGACGATTTGAGCTGCAAGAGTGCACCATTGGAACGGGAACTGCAGGGTTGGTGGGGTGGCTATTCATAGCGGTCAAATCTTCATAACGAACTGTGTTATCAAGTATAGTAGTCTTTGTGTCGCAACTTTGTTCGCTATGGGTGTGCTTCATACTACGAGGTGATCCCCAGTTCTACAATAATGCGGCCAGATTTTTACAAGTACGAAGGTTTTGAAATCCTCATTGCTGTGTGCCAGCGATCAAGTACGTTTACTGATGGGCCCCAATTCCTCTGCTGTTTATTTCCTATGCACCCACGATTCCTCTCCATGCGACTTCGCAGACACAGGCTGTGATGATTCCAGTCACTGTACGGTTGTCAAACCATAGCCCACGTTAATTGGCCGATAAAATCAAGAAATGGGCAGGCATTTTTGCGTACCTTGACAAGAATGAGTGCACAAAGTTCCGTTTCTACGCAGAGGTTCGAGCTGTCCGATGAAACGCAACTGCACTCCCACCTCAGTTGGTGATAAAAGCTTGCAAGATAACCGCTAAGCTCGGCACACAGGTTAACGGTCACTCGCTAACCACCAATAAACGAACCAGTCTCCAGAAAACCAGATTAAACGAAATGAACCCGAAAACATCAGCAGAAATATTTGGTCGACAATATCGAAACCCCGATGACAGGTGGTTCGCCAGCTGCCCCAGTGGTCACAAATTCTGTACAACCCGCTAACTTCAACTGCGTGGCCGAGGTAAGGGAGATGTATGTCTCCTATCGCAAACGAAGTGCATGTTCCAACGTATAACCCGTGTTCCTGGAAATTATGATAAAAGAAGTCAGACAAAAGGCGCCTAGATCAAGCGAGTGGAAAGACTAATCAAGCAAAAAACGGGGTGCGAACACCATATTTGGAAAATGGCTCGCTAGTACCTCGTAGTGGACTGGGACACGCCGTAAATAAAAGGGAGAAGACTAGGTACGCTCAGACATGCCATCAAGAGACAATTCATCATCCTTCGTTGCATATGAAATGCAAATTAATAGATCATACAGCACAACAACGCCGGCTTCCTCTGAGTTCATTCTCGTGTAAAAAACTAATAGCTCTGAATACCGAAAGGAAATGCTAAAATCTCGCCATATTCACTGTTGGCAGGAGAGAGATTCAAGGAGAGGATGAGAGCACAGAAGCAAACGGTGATCCGAACAGTTGTACTAGAGTGATTGCACAGGTACTTGAGAATTAACCAAAACCAAGAAGCACAAAAAGTAATCATCTATTTGATCTGGTGACAAATGTAAATGTGTAACGGAAAAAAATTCGCAAATAGTTTAATAACCAAGGTGGAATCCCATGGAGGTCAAGAGTGGGTTGGTGTTGCAACTGTATTCTTACCCAAGTAGGACGATGCTGTCCAGACGACCGCGATATCGTAGTTCAGCGTGAAGGCAGTCCAGTTCGACGCAACGTAGGGTGACACCATCCAAAATATGTCGTACACTCTGGCAGTAGTTTGAAACTTCCTGAGGTAATTCCGCAGCAAAAACTCCGTTCAGCAGCCTATAGTGAATAGCGCTGTGAACACCTCGTCCCACACTTTTTATCCCTACAGTTCATTGAGACTAATTCAATTCAAGAGCACCTTGTAGGTACGCGGCGAAGCCCTCCTCTCCCATTTCACGTTTCTTCTTTTCTTGCCACCTCTGCAAAACTAGGGCGCTTTCAGGACGCATAGTCCGATTTAGAATTGTAGATATCGTTGGGTACTTCAAGGTCTGTATATTATCTACTGAAGGAAATAATTCTGGGGTAACCGGACCGAAAACTGAAGGTCGACCACTCAACTGACGGGCAAACAGGAAGACAACAGTGCGGACACCGGTGAATGTCTGAATAAAAGAGGATTCTGAAAATATCCACATACTCGAAAGAATACCATTTAGGAACCATACGGTTTGAGATCTGAAATGGAAAAGTTGAAAAGCAGAGTTGGCTGGGACCATTTTGTTGGCCTAAGGAAATAAGTAATGAGCGCCAGAAAGGTCATTAAAGTCATCCCTTCCAAGAATAACCTATTCCCTGGGTTTGGACACAACCGTCACTTTCATAGAGTTTCCAAAATTGTCCCCATCCCCAGCACTAACCGTCGAGCGTATACCGGCCATATTTTCCTTTCACACATAGGCTTTGTGAAAAGAACACCTGCACAAAAGTGAGAGAAATCGAACGCTGTCTAGCCTCCATATTGTTTCAAATATGAAAAATAAGCTGCCCCAAATAAAGTAGTTTCCGTGAGAACAAAAACCTAGTCAGTTTCGGTAGAAAGCATGCCGTGCGTACAGCTCACCCCCAATGAAACCGGTGTTTATTACCAATCTGTGG
Source organism: Opisthorchis felineus (assembly GCA_004794785.1). Taxonomy (NCBI): domain Eukaryota; kingdom Metazoa; phylum Platyhelminthes; class Trematoda; order Opisthorchiida; family Opisthorchiidae; genus Opisthorchis; species Opisthorchis felineus. Next base: position 195,692 of record SJOL01013228.1, on the reverse strand, counting down.
TTCGTACCTTAAACAGTCGTGGACAGGTCCATGGCCATACATCAAATGCCTGTGGGATCCCACACAGAAGCTGTCGTTCCACCCGATGGTGCAACCTAGGGGAGCGAAACATGTGCAACTCCAGGCGAGTTCCGTTTGAGGCAACACGACGAGAGAGGGAACTGAAGCTTTGGAACGAAAACATAATGCTGGGGGAACGGAGCGCTTTAATCGTGGTTCCGATCTTCAAGAGGAAAGCAGGAAGATAATGTGAAGGCCATCATGGCATCAACCTAGCAGCCGTATAATCTAAGGTACTCTGATCGATTATCGAAACAGATTGGTGAGAACCAAGCTGGGTTTCGTTCTGGCTGAGGATGCATCAACCATAGCTTTACCTTGGGACAAGTTCTCGAGCAGTGACGCCATTTCAAACGCCTAACGTTAGCCGTTTCTCATCACCTAATGACTGCTTTTGACTCTGTCGACCGTCGAAAACTTTGGCAGTGCCTGGAGATCATGTATATCCCCTCTAAATTTTTATCATTTATAAGGTCACTATATTCCGACTCCTGTGGAAGCGTAAGGCCATACAGCAAGCTGTCACCCGGGCTAACCAGGTAGAGTGATGTAAGATAAGGCTGGTCCCTCTAATCGTTTCTCTTCAACCTGCTGTTTGGAACTTCTCTGTCGGCCTATGAAACCTCGGGAACAGAATGCTCCCAAAACATTCGCTCAAAGACATTCAGAACGCAGATGCTACTGTCCTTCTTTGTTCACGTCCTTCAAGGATTCCAGTCATTTTAACTAACCTAAATAATTCTGCCGCACGGTTTGGTATGCGCTTCGCACCTGCAAAGTGTAAAGTGCAGCTACAGGACTTGGTGGGATCAAGCCCAAAACTCATGCAGTCAACGGACGTAATAGGTAGATTTATTTCCATAGGAAGTTGTATAAGTTCCGGTGGACAGGCTGGAGACGAGACCACTCTAGGGAAGATTTTTCCGACCTTCGACATCTGGGTCACTGACGCACCGTCGGTTTATGTCAAGGACAAAGTATACACCGCGAGTGTGCAAACCGCACCATTTTATGGAACAAACATGTCGCATCTACGCGCATAGGATGTATGAAAACTCTCGGTGTTTGACGACCAGTGTCTTCAAAGTATTGATTGGGTCTGGTGGGGACATCGGATTAGCGATCTTGAAGGACGCCAGACGGGTCAAGAACGAGGAACCTTCTCGCGATGGATGAGCTACTCAGATTCACAAGTTACTTCAGTTGAGACATGTGTTCCGCACATTAGAGGGCTATCGCTTTCGCAACGCCAGTTTTGCCCAGCAATTAGCTGAGTGAAAACAACCGGAAGCTGACAACGAAGTATGAGAACATTAGCCAGTAAACTCAACCGAGTTGACAACTTCCGCCTACCTGGATGGGGACCTCGAGACTAAACAATCAACAGCCGATAATACTGGCAGACAAGATTCAACCACAGAGTCAGTGGTGCTGCGGTATCAAAGCGATCGCCTTAAGTGCGCTCTTAACACCCCGTTTCCCGTTTCTCCAGATAACTAGACTGATAGAGCAACTAACTGATTATGCTATCGTCTCCAATACCTGGCTACATTTCCCATGCTCTCCCATCTCCCGGTGGCCGAAAGAGTAGCATCTGTGACCAACATACCCTTTTTACATGATAAGTAGAACTGATCTGTGACATCGAGCTTATCCGTGAAGCATCAATGGGATCCGAACAAAAGTGCTAGCCAATCGCATAAATGATAAATTCCGTATGCAAGAGTCACTTCCAAACAACTTCCTGTAGTACCGTACTAACAACACCCGTATGGCACTACGTACCTCTTGATTACACATTTCCTTTGTTGACAAGGAATTATTAGGAGTGTATCGACTAGCATTTTTAATGGGCCTATTAATCGACCGATATCGAAAAGCTGACCAATCCCTGCCAATAGGAAAAACAACAGCAATTGCAGATAGATATATTTCCCTCAGCTGTAGTTCGGTGGCGCGCAAATAGCTTGGGCACCACGGGTTGTTGACCGATAGTCATCATTATCATCGACCAGTGTTCATCACTGACGCTTCGCTGCCGTACAAGCATCAGTTATTTGAAAAATTTGTTGTGGAGGAAGAAATAAGTGGGCGAGGAAGGGGCCTAGTGCTAGCCTATCACAATCATTCACAGATGCCTATACGTCTGACATTCATTCAGACACTTTGGATCCAAACTAACAATAACGCAACTGACATTGATTAGCAGCCATATTTTGCAGTGTCTCCATCCATGAACAGCGGGGTCACGCGAACCCCATCCTGGAGGGCAAGTCGCACCGGCAGTAACTACATTTCTCGTAACATCCTTCATTCCCTTCGGGGATGTCCTATTCTCTTTACCTCAAGAATTTGCACAACTCCGAAGTAGGCATAGAAAATAACGCTCTTCTTGGCAGGCGGTAACTCCCTAGAAATAATCCATGGCCCAGCCACCTCAGCTTGCGGTGGCGGATACATTCTTCGACTGAAGTCCCCGTTGCACGACCGAAAACTCGTTTTGTATTTGTTCCGTATGGATTTCCTGGCATCAGCCTATAGGAGCTATGGTTCTGAGACGGTTGTCAAAGTCCTGAAGACATCTCAGTTCGGCTGTTCGCAGAAGCCACGTCTCACAGCCATACAATAAAACAGTCTGATACACGTCCCTTGAGATTCACGGATATGCCACTTTGTCACCATAGGTGTCCCAAATTAGCAAATGTGGTCCGAGTCTTAGAGATTCGTCACTAACTTCATCTGTCACACTACAACCTATACAACGGCTAAGACACGCAAAGCGCTCCACAACCTCGAATATCTCTTCTTGGACTGCAAGGAGGCACGTTAAGTAACTGCATGCTTCTGAGCATGACACTCTGTGGGTGCAAAGCACATGCCAAAGGACGGAATGACTTAGACCATGCCATTCAAAAATGCCTGTGTCTTCTCCTCAAAGACCAACATTCACACGCAAGCAAGACTCACAACGCAAAAAAAACTTACTGTACTGGCAAACTTCTGGGATATATCTTGCTGAGCAAGCGTGTTTAGCAGACCCGCCAACTGAGTCAAATGTCTTGAAAATCTAGGAATACCTGACGATCTGTGAAGATTTGGTCAACGCAACCCGTCAGGCCGGCATCCCGCTTGCCACTCTCGAGTTAATGCTTCACGAACCGCCATAGAGCGACGAGAGGAAGGTGACGCCAAGAGCCTCGTTAAGACTGAAGTCAAGCCGATACTTCTGTGATCACCGCACTCATAACGGGTCCCATTGTAAAAATAGGCCCCATTTCCCATTCTCTCCAGTTAGCAGGGACAGTCTCCATTTCTCAGATGAAGGCAAATAGACCAGACAAATGCTGATTGAGAACTTCACTCCCATCCTGGAACAATGCGGTTGGGAGGTTATCCGGACCAGGAACTGTGGCTCTTGAGAGGACATATGTAGTCATGAACGCCCGAGGCCGTAAGCGATTCCAGGTTCACCGTCCAAGGTTTTAGTGCAGTTTGACAATCCGACTAAGCTGCAGCAGGTGTCCATGAGAATTGTTGCTCAAAGTGCTCGGTCCAGTGGCCGAGGCGCCCTTCTCTACTGAAGATGGTCCTTGACAGCTGCGCCCACCGACGACTGGTCCCATGGATCAGCTGAAGTGATTGCCAGGAATTCCATCATTCTTCGGTGAGATGACTCAGTGGTTAGAGCGCCAATTTACTGACCGGAAGGTCTGTGGTTCGAACCTGACCGCTGCCTCTCGACTTCCCCTATCTAGGCTTGGGCAACCTGGCAGTATCCCAGCCCTCGTGCTTCCTTCTGGTGGCATGGCAGTTAGGCGCCGAAAGCGTGCTACAGCTGAACGATTTTTTTAGCATCTCCTTAGCGTTCCGTGTAGAGCAGGCTTCACGGTTGGGGCGCACATTGAGTTTCACTTGACGTCTGAATTACGTTTTGGGCCGGCGGGATTCAAAAGAGATTCAAGCAGGGTCACTATTCCGTCGGATACCCACTGTTTGAGGAGACATTGCAACACCGTGCTACCGGCAATACTCCAGGCGATGCGCAAGGGTATGGCGACTTCGTTCCCGTAAGAGCTGACATCTGACGGTGGGGGGTTGGAGAAGAGTCCACAAGACGGCCCTGATAATTTCGTTTAGCTTTGGGATACACCAGCTTCTCAGTTACTAAGCGAGTTATCCGCCCCTCAGGCAGTCCTAGAAAGCGAAGGGAGAAGCGACTTCGATCAAGTGCATGATGAGAATCCATACACGTATTCCAAGACGAGCGGTAGTCAGTTGTTGATCACCGCCACTGAAATCTGATGGCGACATGACCAACTTGGGTCCGTGGCTGGCACATTGTTGGGGGCCAAATGACTTCAGTTATTTCGGAAGACAGTGCCACATAATAACAGTCAGCACACAGATGAAGCGGTCGTTCACCTTTGTCTGTGCGTACCGAGGCCAATCCAAGTCGAATACCAAATTGAATCTCAGACGCGATAATTATTTTCACTTGTGCATTCAAATCTTCGGAAACCAGAACGATATCTGAACTTTCGGCGCGCCTTAACAGGCCAGTTAAGGCACCATAAAAGTCGCCTTCGATGACACCAGGGCTGTAACCGGTCGGGGCGTAAGCAGGCACGATAAACAGACAACGACCCGCTTTCCGCTTGTGAGATTTCTTCAAAGACGTTGCCAGGGGATAGCCAACAGGTATCCAGTCAAGCAAACATTCTTCCGCCCGGTGACTTTGGACGATGCCGACCCCTGCACACCTGCCGCAAGGGTCCTTTGATCGCCAGAGGTGCGCAGCCGGAATCGAGTGGAGAGATGGGGCAGTTAGCTCAATGACTGCACTTGCATATTCAATTCTTGTTTCCGATACTTAGCACACATTAATGTCAAGTGAGTCCAGTGTGGAGCCAGGAATAGCTTGTTGTCCTGCTTGCTTCCGAACGTTAAAAGCGGTCAGATAGAACGCCCGTCGAGGCTTGAAGACTGAGAAAGGCCTGAGACTGTCGGCACCGGCTGACGCGCGAATTTTGCGGCCAAGACCAATATATGACGAACGATTTTCTCAGACCTAATGGGTGGGCCAACAAGAAGGGTGTTATTATTGGAGTGGTAGGAAGAAAATATATGTGGAGAAGGAAGGAAGACGTCAGAAGTAGCCTTTTGTCACTCACCCGCCCCGCTGTATGCAGCAAGTAAGGTAACCCGGCTGATGACAAAACCGGCTCATCACAAAACGTTGTGAGGGGCGTGCAGTTGTCAGTATTGATCGGCCTAAGCCAGTCTATCTTGCACCTGACACTCCAGCGCTTAGGCCTGCGTCAACTCCCACGCCGCGCCTTCAACACCAGCTAAACCGACCACTGCTATGCTCCTAGGCGACCTTACCTTCTAGGGACCCTCCTAATGCTTCCCATTGGCTTAGGTGGTACCTGCCCAAGCTGTTCAAAATCGCCCAGTGGGAGAGTGCTTTATGCGACCTTACGTAAAAGTTGTTTGCCGCAGTCGTCCCAACTAGTTGGTCGTAATACTTACGCACTGTATGAATGCTTTCTCAACGCCTAGCAAATTCCAGTTTGCCACATCCCAACAGCCTTTAGACGCTATTCTACGTAGCAAGTTCAGTTCAGTCTTCAGCTTACAAACAATGCACCGCGGTACATCGGTTCCAGCTGCCAAAGTTTCGTTCAGTGAGGATAAGGAAAATAAGGAAATGACAAGCGTGTATTGTAGGGGATGATCTAATCAGTTCATTTACGTCAAATGCTTCTGCTTACCCAGTATGGAAGGAGGTGAGAGCTACGCGGTGAAGGCGATAGCTTTAATACAAGACCGCCATAGGCTGCGCTACACAACTATATCTGTCACGGTCACTAGCCATTGGTATGTCTCGTCCCACGGATCCCCATCAGGGAAGACGGCAGTTACCAACGCCATTGAGTTGAGTTGTGAGGGCTCCCATGTTTTGTCGCCAAGCTATGGACTGACCGCCTCTCGGTCGTGTCCATCCGACACAAGGCTGTTCGAAGAGGCCTCTTTGGAGCAAATGGTCCTCTGGCATACGGAGTGTGTAGATAAACCAGCACAACCTGTGGAGTGTGACCATCTGATTTATCGAGGGGATGAACTTTCCATTAAACAATCTGGCGTACATAGCGTTACTAAAACCAACCTCGGCTCGCTCATACGGCGGATCCACTGTTTGCCCGATCGGGATCTCGATGCGACTGGACAGACAGCTAAGAAGACCGGTGGGACACACCGTAGTGCCGCAGCACCTACTGTCTGTGCGAGGTTGAACTTTCTTTCCGATAATAATAGGCAAGATAACCCAAATAATTCCTCGGATGTGATACCGTCTCAACGACTTCTCAATTCTCCTCCCTTTCCCTGAAGACCGAGCACCTCGATTTTCGCATATCACTGCATTTGCCTTCATGTATGAAGCTGATCCAGTGAGCGCAGTATTACGGAGGGGAGCTATGTGGTTTATGATTATCTCTAACCTTCCTCGATTGACTTTATCTACACCTGTCCCCATTTCAACGCGCGATTTTAACTTTTCAAATTCGTGGTCGGTCGCCTAAGCGACCGTTTAGCCATTCTTCCCGTAATCTCCAGTCGAATCCATTTGTACGGCGGTAGTACTTCGCATTCTTCGTCAAACATTCGGTAGAGAACGTCATAAATTATCCTATTTTTATGTTGGTCGTAAATCGAATTACGATTGGTATGACATAATTAGCGGCGTTCAGCAACACTACCACATTCATGTATTCTTCAGGGTAAATAAGGAGATACTACCATCCTCGGAATTTGCTTGAGTAAAAACGGAGGTGCCTTCATGAGCGTATGCACCGGCCGTCACGACCGGACATCACCGTGGTCGGATGCAAGATGAGCCGCACTGGACCTGCAAGGCCCGCGCCGTGGTTGGTCCGATTGTCGACCAATCAGGGGACTCAGCGCTGGGAAAACGGGTCGGCTCGCAAAACGTGCAATAGGTATGCACGAGTATCTTACTACATGAGCAGGAAGCTGTAGTCTCATATCCGGACAGGTATTTGTCGCCTCCACAAGCTGATTCATGGTGTTTGCTCGAGCTATCCTGGTCGAATTCGTTCTTCGCCTTCACCAGGGCTTATTTCTCCTGAGGTACATGTCATGACACATACTGGGGGGTCGAAGCCGAATGTGAGTTTGCCAAAGCAAGAACTCATACTTGATGGATCCCAGGGTTACCATGACTGTCTCTCAACTGTGAGTGATGACTGAGTGATGACTCTCGCACTTCCACGCTGTTTTCTCGTCTGATTCCTTTGTATTCTGGCTCCTTTAGTGCGTTTTCGCGCTTAGGCGCTAAACGGACTCGGAACAGCCATTTTCCCAGCTCGTACTGTAAAAAAGTTGCTCAACTCACTGTATCGTGACGGCGTTCTCTTATGTTGGAATCCACACTTGTTACTATGGCTCTCATGGCTACTCTAATATTTTAATGGTACTTGGGAACCTGTCCATATCCGAAATGTCGAAACCGACTATGAGAGGCACATGACCAATTTCGTACACTTTACCGGTCACTCATGGTGATCGGCGAAATGTGACCCAGCCTCTCACACGGCCGGTTCGTTACTCCCTCAGAAACGGTCGGTCTTCCGTTGCATGATGTGGGTTTCCGCCCTCTTGCCCGGCTATCCACCATCTCCCTGTCGCCAGTCGAGTTTATCCCTACCCGCCTGTAGTCTCCTCCAAGCGAAAAAGATTCTCTGGGCTGCACTATATTTATCACAGACAGACAGTCATTCGCAAAAATCGTGTATCGGTGGTTCACACCTCAAGCCGCTTAAGGGAGCGGGAGAGCCTCCCTCTAATTGGCCCCCTTACTAGCACAGCAGCTCAGTAGGCGAAAGCTTATTGAGCTGTTATGCTAATTAATGCCTATCTTCTTGACTTATTCTGGGGACTAAATAACCGTTGCCTCATTTCCTCGAGACAGCCACATCCATCCGCGACGATATAGAAGCTTAGTCTAAAAATCCGGGGTCTACGAAGACCCTCATTCAATTAAGAGCTACATAGCATTCTACGGCAGGTTTAAAATTGGTCCCGTCTCGAATATTTGATTCCGGTTGTGTATTTTTATGAAAATCCGGCCCAAAATTGGTGATAATGACCAATCTTTCGAGTATTATTCATAATAACCACGTATCAATTTACACAAGTGTACATCATTTTTCTACCGTGATCACGCTCCGACCTTTGAAGCCTCTGGCCACCAGTGCGACCTACAGAAGATCTAGGCGCGACATAATGGGACGGAAAAAGCGGCTTGGGGTGACCGTCAATTATTAAAATCTTGATGCTGCGTAACATCCACCAGTCATGGTTACTCTGCAAGTGCGTCGACCTCAGATGGGTGCAAGCAGAATACCAAGAAAAACGTCAAAACGGCTCACTTACAGTTGCCGCCTCCGCCAACTTTAATGCAACATCAATAGTACAGCACCTGAGTATCTAATAATAAGCCAAGGGGCGTAGCCAAACATCCAAAATATTTCTGCCACCGTTGTGCACCGTTGAGTTAGAACTTACAATCCCGATTTAGAGTTCTGTCCGAAGCACAGAAAGAACCGAATTCTGAAGGGGCATTTTACTACAAGAAGTTTCAAACAAACTCCACTCCATAAATGAGCATTTTGCCTCCACACACCTGCCCTTGGTTGACACAGCCAATGAAATTTCTATACCCGGTCTGTCCATGAAATCTGGTCGAACAGGAGAGCAACTTGCGGTGAGCCGGCGGTAATTCTGCAGGCATCAATAGGGCTACTGTTCGATCCCCAAGGCTGGGTTGATCCTGGCCAGCCTTTGTAGGTAGGAAGAACTCAAGCTTCAAATTGCTATACGGGATACCGTATTTGAAGAGGCCCACGGCGCTAACATTCTTATGGAGCCAGTGGCATTTGACGTGCCTGCTTATTTCAGATTAGCTCCATTCGTGGTGTCGGAGAAGGAAAAGTGGTACGTCTTAACAGGATTGTCGCCCTGAGAGCGTATACGCAACCCGTCGCCACGTGAGCAAACTGAGCCTTCAGTAAATGGAATCATGTACACCAACAGCATCTAGTAAGTCCCTCTGGCCCGGGTCAAAAGTCCGCCATGAAGGCCGGGTCCTGCTGCGCACAGCACAACAGTTCAAACCCTAGCCTATATGGAGCGACTCACGGGGTGCGTTCAAACAACAGGTTGGTTTCCAACTTAAGGGCTTAGGCGAACCTAAAATCTAATTTCTTATAAGGCCTGACTGCATTTCTGCAGTCAGTGCGCCCCCTTTGTCGATCAACTGAAATGCCGGGACGGTCAAGGAGGCATTACTCCAACCTAATAATCTAGATCTGTGGACCTCCAGACCAGGGGTTACGAAGTAGAATTTATGCGGATTATTTGAAATATTAAAAGCCGCGAAACGCTTCTGCTATCTTTACAGCAGCCCTCTGGGTTCCCCTGAAATAATTCGTACCCTGCGATTTCGCTGTACCTGCCTACGCTTGTCAGCAGGAAACTGCTGACAACTGGAACTGCTTTCTGCTGTGAACTTTGCCGAGTCTGGTCCAACGATATCTTCACGGCGTGCAACGACATGCCCTAATACAACAAGTTAAGGCACCTATCCAGACATTGCTCGTTGGCGTAACCATCGCCCCTCAATTTAGCGACAACTGGCAACAGTCAATTTATTGCCCGATTTTGTTTTATTGAGCGATGAATCCACAAACTTCTATTTGAGACTTTTCCCAAGCAAATCGCACTGCAATAGGGGCCGGTTTGTCGGCACGAACCGGTCTGACAGGCACAGGCAGTAATCAGGGTAAAATAAGAACTTCACTCCCAGAAAACTATAGCGCCACCAATCTGTCCGTCAGCTGCCCAAGGTTAATCACGGTCAGCAACTATTTTCAGTTTCAGTGCAAATCAATTAAACTCATCATTGAAACAGGTACACCTCCTGCCCCATTGCTCTGGTCTTTTTCCACAATTTACGACTACATTTTACGTGATAATTCTATCCCAATGGTGTTGCCTTTCACTCCGTTGCGCTGTTTTCCGCCACGTTCTAACTGTAACGACTCGAGCATTCCTCAACTGGTATGCACCATACAAGTTCAGAACTAAATTTAGCTTTGTGATCAGAGGCTCTCAAAAAGTGTCTGGAGGCCTTTGGACAACCTGCTGCAACGTTCCGCGAACTCGTAACCATTGACGCTCATCTTGACAAAGGTGGTAAATGTGGGACCTGTGCAGGGTTGAAGTTCGTAAATTCTTCATTCATCAGCAGTACGAAGTCTTGACGCCCGTCGATGAAATCAAGGTAAATCGTCCTAATACGTGTAGAAGCATAAAAGGGACAACTGACCGCTTTCTGCCTGAAATAGAATTCCTCGGATTCTACCCATTCGTCATTCTTGGTGGCATATTAGGCAACCTTTCATACTTTTCACCCCATCCTGAAACATCCTTCTCTCTTGCCACAAAGTTATGCAAAACTTATAACGTGGTATTTGCGGGAACGAATGTTTGCTGAATTTCGGTTTAGCTCCCCCGTGACCAGATTATATCCATCCCTACACATTGAAGGAGACGTCGCGCCAGTGGGCTGGCAACTTCTTGAAGCCGTTCAGATAGTCCATTAACAGTGGCCCCTTTCCTGCGGCTCGGAAAGAGACTTCTGTAGCAGCTACTTTCATGCTCGCAGAGTGTATGGCACCAGCTCTGCATAGGTTTATCCGGCTCACCAGCACATGACGCAGAGTAATGGAAAGTGCCCCAAATCGATGTGTTCTAACGTGCCCAGCTACCAGCAAAATAACATTTAGAACATAAAACGGAATCTCACCGATCCACTCCTACTTTAATATCATGCTGCTTTTTATGCACAGCTTAACCTAGGCAGAACCAGGCCGACCTATTTTGGGCGCCATAACCTTCGACATCACCAATATCGTCTATGGACCCTCCCAAATTCCCCTTCTCCACAAACTCAAGGTACATAGCATCCAAGGAGCGTTACTGAGACCGGTTTCGAGATTACTTTTACGGTATACTTTCCTGGACGAAGTTGGTGAAGACTCTTCTCGTTTTTGCGGCTGTGGTTGTGGGGTTCCTTAAAGTCTCTGTTTTTGGGCCGTGGAGATATCCACTCTGTTGAACGCTGAACACTAAACATGTAGCCATCTCTTAAGGAAGAGAAGTGTAGGCGTCTGTCTTTCCTTGTAAACCCTGGGAATATCTTCGGAATAGGTGTCTGTGAAGGAGATCAAACGAAATTCAGGCTAGATAAAAAAGGATCTGGGCAACTGGCTGTCCCGCGCAACGTTCCTCTCGCGGCAGTCACGGCTAGCGCCTAATGGCTGTTTTTGCCATGCACCATTCGTTTCTTGGAGCTGACAGCAGTGACTCGGTGACTGGCGACCCATACGCTTAACTTCCTGTTGAGTTGACGTAGTAGATTCTAGTTACACTACGGTTCTTATCCATTATCTCGGAAGCTGTTGCTCAAGCGCTTTTTACTTGTCTGCAGTCCCTGTTTACATTAACGCCCTCTTTGCACAACGGTGACCTTATGATTGGAGTTTTTTGCTGAGCTGAACACTACCGCCATGTAATCTCACCATGTAATCGCCTGATCCAACAAGTCCAACGGCTAGCCTCCCTGCCTCGGCGGCTAAGTCCTTTACTTCCCAAAATTAGGCACCTACTCTAGCCCAGCTAGTACTTGGCTTCTAGGTCAGCCAACAAAATTCACCTCTTCCTGGGTTCATTTAGCTTGCTGTCATCCCCTTTTAGATTTTTTCTTCTATTGGACACACTTTTATGACGCCTCCTGGCACTCACCAGACGCCGATGCTCTCATCCTTCTCCTTCTTCAATCCCCCTCTTCCCAAGCCTCAAACTTCGGCTGTAATTGCGCAAACGCCCGTACAACTGTTATTCATTCAATCTGGCTTGTCCGCGGTCTACACTGACATGGTCCTCCAACTGAATCGAAATTACCGATGACTCTACATCGGCTTGACTCTACCTGTGTCCACCTCCCCCGTCTAACCCAGGTCCAGCTGCCACGGAAATGCGTATCCCCTGTCCGATTGCGGCAACCTTGACGACCGTTACGGGGCTGTCCAGAAACCGAAGTATGTCAGTGGAATGATGGCATGGCACTGACGTACCCAGTCTGATGGCACTCCCGTAACTATTTTCTTCAAAATCTCGACAGCAACCTCTCGCCCACTCGAGCCTGTAATCGCAAGTACAAACAAATTTTTCACCTGGGCCCAAACGCCTCGTTCTAAACCGCTGAACCGATCGTTCGGATTTAACCAATCTAGTTTCCTGCCGCAATTTCGGTTTGCCTCCTCCACAAGTTCAATTTCATTTACGGTGTTCGTTTGGCCCTATGCATTGGCACTGTCTCCTCATCAGAGCTATCGTTTACGTCTTACTTCCCTACAACACTGACACCAGTGAGTCTACGCAGTTTCAATTTAAACCATATTTTTGAGAGAAAACCTGCCATTTGTCTCCAGGTCTAATTCTTCAATCTACATCTCCATTTTTACTTTTGTTACCCTAGCCACTTACTAGAATGCCCAGGGTCACTCATGGCCAGCAATGGTTTTCAGTTTTAGTTCAGGTCAGTTGGCTTCATCTTTGAGCTAGTCGTACCTCATGCGCATTGACCTCGTTTTCCTTTCGGTTCCTACAACTGCGGTGACTTTTCACGTAATAAGCTTGCCTCATTGGTTGTAACTTCCTCTCCGTTGTGTTGTTGCCTACCGCGTTCAGGTTGTATCGACCCGATCATGCCTTAACCGGCATGCCCCCCAATTTGGGAAATAAACCTATTATTATTATTGCTAATAATGCCCGCTGTATATGACACTGTCCCGTTTTCGCGCAATCCCCTATGCCGACAAACTCCTCCATTCATGCTTTTATTCTGACTGCAACATTATGATCATGCCTGATGGCAAGCCACCCACCAGTTGGGAATAAACATTATTATTATTATGAAGATAAAGACGACTAAGAACAGTAGCTTTCAGAACGCGTTTTGGCCCATACTACAAACCACCCCCTTCGCATGATAGCTGTCCGGTCCACACGTACTGTCATTCTGTTAAACTTGCCCAACTCCTAGCCGGGATGGTTCATGGCCCTTGGCCTGCGGAATAAAATGGCGTCAATGGTTTCTTGACCTCTCCTATCACACAGCCGAAGCCTTTATGCTAGGTAGATCACAACGAGTTCAGCTACCGGACTAGGCTTGACTGCTTTTTCTCCAGCTTAACCCTGAGTGTATCAAGAGGGGGTACGAGAGGAAAGTGTACGAAGCAACAACACAGACTTTTATGAGTGCATCAGGAGGCTCACCCTTGAGGTATACTAGAGGTTTATCCTTGACAATGGCACAGTTTGTCATACCAGGCCTGTCGGTGGCTAGATTTGTGATGGACACTACCTCCTGGTCCTCCGAGTTTGGGGTTGCCACGGGCAAAATTTTATATTATATTTATTTATATTATTGTGATTGCAGTATGGCGGCACCCACCCGCTGCCCCGAGGTCAGGCTTTTCAGCCAAAGGCTTTGATTGATGCTCCCAAGCGTCTGCCCGGACAGTATCCCAGCTCGCATGCAACAAAAAACGTCACAACCAGCGTTCTGCCAATGTTCCACTCCAGAATGTGGTTACAACTAAAAAATGGATAACTAGCTGATCATGTCTGGCCATCTTTCTGCCGCTCCTCCGTTTTTTGGTAGGCGAAACTGTGGCAACTGGAAACAACGTTAACTGTGGATTTGTGGATACTAAACTGACTGACTACTAAAAATATTATAGTGCCGCATCGGCAGTCACGTGGTGCCAACACCCGGTTCGGATTACCAACTACACACAGCAGAGCGTTAAGCGAAAAAGAAGCATCCGTTTGGCTCCCTTCGACCAGATTACGTTACGAATATTTCTTTGAGGCGCATGCTAGACCAGTTTTGCAATAGGGACTGGAAACTACTTCTGCTGGGACACGTCCAACGTCGTGGGACGAAACGAGTTGTAGGTTTGAGGGAAGTCCTAGATCATAGAACGTTTCAAAGGTTAGTTGTGCTTGTTCATCTACAGAAGTCATAGAGTTGACCTGATCTACACTTACCTGCAATGGGCTTTGGTGGGGATTGAAGATTTATTCCAACGAATGGATCAATTGCATGTATACCTACCAAAGCTCCATTACTCAAGAATGCCGATCCTTTCAAATAAAACGGTGGGATGAGAGTAAAGTGCTCACTTTGATAGCAATGCGCGTTTTAAGGACTGAATAAAATTGAGTAAATCGGTTTACCCCGTTAGATAGAATAGAGATATTATTTTGGTGCATATAGTCCTACATAACCACCGCTGGGTGGATGTAGATTTTGTAAGGCCCGGCCAGATAGAAATAAGCTTGCCAAGCGTGTTCCCAGAACAGCTAACAGGTAAACAGAAGAAAGTAACAGTACACAGATCCACGGATTGATGAAAAGGTCCGAGGCTTTCGCCCAAACTTCCCGGGTCGGGTTTGTTCTTGTCGTTCAGCGGCTGCCGTTCACCTGAAAGGCACAGGTGATAAAAGGGTGTGGTACTGCTCTTCAGGTTCTCAGCGCGGGGCAGTAATGTTGCCAGCGCGAGGACTCGAACAAAAACGCGCATAAACGGGTTTGCAAATTGTTAACAGATGCAGCGTGAACAACCGTCAGAAGATGGTCATTCAACGCAATAACCACCGAAATGAAAGAACCGTTGCCTAATATATGTATGCGCTCTGAGCTTGAAAACCTTCTTACCATGTCCCTGCCATGTGTTAGGTCAACGGTGAAGAACCTTTCGGTCAAACCTTGTTCAAACAGGGCGTAACTAAGTACTGGGCCTCCTCGGAGGCGATAATGCTCCAGGGGAAATAGGCCCAGCACCGCGTCGCACGTTTCGTAATCAACGGATTTGAGGTCGGTAAGCATTTTTGTAGCAGTTCGTTGGACACCCAATGAGGGTTACGTCTTTCTTGCGTCCTGAGTAGACAACTTGTTTGCGTATTCAAGAAAGTCTGACGTGGGCCCCATAGAGTGTCTAGAAGCCCATGTGTGTACAACCCGAGCCGCTTAAATATCAAGGTCAGGTGTTGTAAAAATATTTTTTTGGACCCTAGCCCGACGGTAGCGGCTTACTAATTTCTAGTATAGCATTTGGCTACCTATTTTGGATACCTCATCTTTCAACGCACTTAACTATCCCTTCAACCCTTTACCGCTTTATTAGGTTTCCTGAGTTATAAGCTTACCAGCACCATTCCAGCGAGGCTTACTACTACCCAAATCGAATCGGATAATGACACCACTCTCATCCTTCTTTAAGCGGTTGTTAAACCCTGATTCCCCATCATCCTTCCCCTCATTATGTCCAAAGAAGCGCCTTGCAGGCAAAAGGCATAGCACTCAATGCCATCACGCCTCAGGGCCGGTCGATAGAGCGCCCAATTAAACTCAAACGGCTCAGTTGTATTAATTGACATTTCCCTTCCTGCCCCACTTGGTAGCTGTCTTCCCTGCTTTTTACAAAATGAATCTCAGCCCTACACTGACCTGGCAAATCTCAGTGCTCGCGTGCATAAGATGGAGAATGAACTAATATCCTACCGTAGCATGCAACCACTTGCCTACCTTCTAACTCCTGATGCAACATGCGATCCATCAGATCATGCAAAAGCGTTAGTCCTTATTGCATACTAGCCGGCGCATGGAATGCCCTAAATAGGCCCTAATATACAATGCAATATACAATATACAATGCAATATACAATACAATCTCATCCCGGTGGAACGCACAATAGCTGCCATCCTGACAGCATGTAACATGCATGACACAGTCTGTACAGCTCGACGACTGCGAAAGTCAAAACCATCCTTGCGTTGCCCAATGCTAATGCATTTCAGAGATGAAAACGATTCAACGTGCCCGTTAACATCCCAGGCCTTTCTCTCCTCTACCCAAACATTCCAGACCGTAAAGGTCAAAGCGGCACTCACTCGACTACAAAGACAGCTCACAAGGAATTCACTCTCCAAACTTCTAGAGGCCACTACTGGTGACTATCAAACGTATTCATCTTCACTTCAGCAATCTGTACCAGTAAACACTCTAGGTGTGATTCGATCGCAGACTTCCCATGCAACAAACCCCTTTGAAAGCTGAGAAAGTCATATCACCGATGACACATGTGCACATAGCAGGCGGAAAACCCCCAATTCAAACAACATCTTACCGAATCTGCCAACTGTTTCGGCCACTTTTACAACCCCCTCTAGCCCCGTTGTGTACCCAACCATCCCCGACATCAGTGCAGCTTGTTCTAAACTGGTCGGACTTACAGCTGCCCCTCCAACTGCTGGAGCTTACGTGTTATCCCCCAAAGCTCGATACTGCAGCCCTGATCCTCTTCCTGATCTTCATTATCCTAGAATCGCTCCACGCCAAAGCTCACCATACTGTGATGCCAACCTGTCGCCTGATGCCACACAAACCGGCATGACGGCCTCCAGCTCCGCATCTCCTGCTCATGACCATGAGCCCTCCACTACTACCCTTGGACACCTGCCTATGCCTCTGACCTCAATCGCACCAAGAAAATTCACCGTTGAGATGGCGGATGAAGTATCTCACCAGCCGCTGCCCGGTGCTACAATCAAAGATGAGAACACTGCCTCTCGCTCCAGACCCCCTGACCTAATGACACTTCGCCCCTTCCCACCAAAGCGACTCCTCGGGTTCAAACGCCTGCTATCAAAGCCTAGTATTGTAGCGCCCCCGCCCGTGCAAACTCCCTGAATTCCTAACCATCACCCTTCGTCTACAAACCCGACCATATCCCGCATGGTACATAAATACACCTCTGACACCCCACATCATGCAAGCCTTGCCCTTGGCAGAGCCCTCAACCCACAAACACCGTTACCTATCAAGCTTTCCCCCCTGGCCACCCGCATGCTACCTACCTCAGATCCCTATTCGGCAGTTACCTACACCAGTACCTACCCCGCCTCCTCCGAAGCCACGTTTATGACCTTTAAAAAGCACATCAATCCATACACACCACGCCCCTGGAAGAAACTCGTATCCACAATGACCGGTGACCAGCTCCGACACTCACCCGTTTCCACTACGCAACCCACCAGATTTCGTTCCACCTGAGCATCATTTTCGGCAGCCACCCATTCATCCACAGCCACCACCCCTTTTTGCATCCTATTCCATTCCACACCTGACGATTCAGAAGATGACCCGACCAGCAACTCTGCATTCAACTGCATGATCTACTCCCAGAGTTCCTCAGTACCTTAAAGTGAGCCTGATATGGTACCTCCTGTCGCGGGTTAAGACCTATTTCACCGACTATTTACCCATCTACCACCAGTACTGAAAAAAACTCATCCCCGGACTCCGAACCCTGCTACACATTACCCCACCTCCAGGTAACAAGTCTCCCCGGTACTGAACCCCACCGTGAGTGAGTTTACAAAGTTCCTGCTTAGTACCTTTTGCTCACCAATGAGCTTGTCAATGATGTTGTTCAATGCCCGCTCGTTATTGCCCGAAATCCATAATGTCCGAGCCATTGGCGCCATTGCACGACGAAGTATGATCTGTGTGACTGAAACGTGGCTTACAGGTTAAACTCCTGACACGGCCATCTCAATCCCTGGCTATGATATTCAGCGCTCTGATAGGAAAAACTCAAGGGGCGGCGGCTGTGCCATCTATTCCAAATCAGAACGTCGTGCAACAAACTTTGACGATCCTTCCCTGGAAGGGATTCTAGAGACCATTTGGATATCCACGAAACAGGCCAAATGACCTGTACTAGTAGTTTTTATCTATCTTCCACCGGCCCCCTCCCCCACCTCTATTGCTGACCTTTCCCGTATCATCTCCACTGCACATGCCCTTCCTCACTCGTCTAAATTTCTGCTGGGTGACTTCAACCTGCCGGATATCTCCTGGTTTCCCACTACGGGCCCCGCCCGTTACACCGCACTGCTTGCCCAACTTAGTGTGGAGGGCTGGTCCCAAATTGTAAGTGGCCCCACTCGTGGCTTAGCTACCCTGGGCCTAATATTGTCCAACGATGACCATTTGGCTACCGCTGCAGTTGGCCCGCGCTTCCCAGGAAGTGATCACTGAGTCGTTTCTTGCAATGCAGTCAGTTGCGGACAAACTGCTCCTCTGAATCCCTCCCTGTTTCATCTCCTCTCTCTGGATATTCTCGAAGCTTTTTCGTCCACCCTGGCTTCCCAGAATTGGGATGACTTCTTCCTCTCGACAAACACATACCGCGTCTGTGACATCTTTTACCAAAACCTATTGACCGCTCTTCACCTTGTTTCTCCTGTAAAACGTTTTCACTCCAGTATCTCCGGCCACGATAAGTTATTAAAAACCTTGGATGCCAAAATACATCGGGCTAGCAGAGAATATCGGAAATCTCAGGACTTCTCCTTACTAATTCTCATCAGTAAACTCTCTACTGACCGAGAATCCTTGCGGGTATCTCTCGAACGCCAAGAAGAAAACACCGTCCTCAGAGCTCCTTCCCATACCAAATTACTCAGCCGACTGTTCCGTAGGCGTTGCACCCCAAACAGCCACTCAATTGCTTGTTTGCATTTCACAGATAGTGGCCCCATCACTGATCCTGTCAGTATAGCAGACCTTCTAAACGCTTACTTCGCCAGCTGCTACTTACCCATTACTTCCAACTCCAAACCCATACCCACTGCTGCATATCTCCAAACCCTTAAAGGTCAGGGTAAACACCCGACTCTCAGTAACGTAACCATCTCCTTAACCGACGTTTCTTCCCTTCTTCTAAAGATTAAGGACTCTGTTGTGCCAGGGGCTGACGGCCTTCCACCCCGTGTTCTGAGACAAGGCGGACAAGATATTGGAATCCTTGTATTAAGTCTTTTCACCCACTCTATAAACCATGGAATCGTCCCCTCCCAGTGGAAGAAATCTATAATCCACCCGCGCTTCAAATCAGGATCCAGACAAACTCCTTCCAACTACAGGGGAATACACCATACCTCCCTCCTAATGAGAACCCTTGAACGTCTCGTCAAAAAGCCATTAACCAAGTTCCTCCTGACTACTAATGCCATAGATGACCGGCAGTATGGATTCCTGTCTCAAAGATCCGTAAGTGGCTGCCAGCTTCACTTCTTTGAGACCATCACAGCAGCCTACGACGCTGGTTACTCCACTGTAACAGTTTACCTGGACATTCAAAAAGCCTTTGACCAGGTCCCCCATGCATCCCTGCTACATAAACTTAGTACCGTCGGCATCACTGGAACCTTATTTAAGTGGTTCGCCTCCTACCTATCGGACAGGACGCAGATAACACAAATCGGGGGCATACAATCAGCTCCACTATCGATCACCAGTGGAGTCATTCAAGGAAGTGTGCTAGGCCCCATCCTCTTCCTACTGTACATTAACGACGTCTTCGGAGCCATATCCCACGGTAAGGTCTTCCTCTTCGCGGACGATATAAAAATCGCGTACACATTCCCCCCCACCGCACAAGCCCTTACCTTTAATCAGATTAAGCAAGACCTAGATTCACTGACTCGCTGGTCAAGCGACTCTGGCTTAAGCTTCTCCTCCACGAAATCCTGCATAACTTCCTGCCGCTGCTCCCTCCCGGCAGATGCTTTCACAATTAATGGAAATCCTATCCCTCATTCCACGGAGATCAAAGATCTTGGCCTCAGATACTCCTGTTCGTTTAGCTTTTCCCACCAGGTGCAGTTCCAGGTTGCCCGAGCACGCAGGCTCAGTTTTTTAATACTACACTCATTTTATCTTCCAGACACAATGGCTGCAAGTTTTAAGCTATGTGTACGACCAATCGTGGAATTCTGTCCCTCATTCTCCTCCCTTTATACCCAAAGTTGTAGACTTGCAATTGAAAGCGTCCAACGCTCATTCACGAAAAAACTGTTCCCTCGGTCCAACCCCCTCCCTACCGCTCCCGCTGTCAAATCCTAGGCCTTGAACCATTATGGTTCAGACGGTTTAAAATTAATCCAACTCTCTTACTGCTGCACAAAAACGCCTTTATAGCAGAGGCTAACGTAAACTCTCGTCCTCGTTATAGATTCCGTAACTCCGACAACCTCTTAGTGTGTCCTCCAGCTCGTACAAACGTACGCCACTACTTCTGTATAGGTTACTAAGCTCGTATCTGGAACAGCCCTCCTGGGCGGCTGTGAAACATCACGCATCATCATACTTCTTCTCAGTCCGTGGACAAATTTCTTACCTGTGAAACTGCTGCCGCCTTATTTAATACCCAACTACCCCCCGACCTCCGCTATGATTCTGGTGCAGTGCGCATTTACGTTTAGCTATGATAGAGTTAGTGGGCAAGTGAAAGACCCTGGTATCATATATTCCTATCCTATTGACTTACTTCAAGCCACTGCAGGACCTAAATGATTACTTGATCTGAATATGTTGTGTTACAACTTACACCTCGTTCTAATCAAGTCCCTATCCCGGATTACTCTATCAGCTCTGTCTAGTGACTGGTGCTCCCGGCCTAACTCTAACTGACAAAAACCAAATCAAAGTCAGCTTTTTTCTTAATTACTGGAGCGCATCATACGCCCATATATATATATATATATATATAATCCATCTGATGATCTGCTCCACTGCTCGTTAAACACTCATACACACAATATCGCTGTACGCTTCTGCTTGACATGGCAGCTCACACCAACGCTCACTCGCAGTTTAGCCATAGTACACTCGCCCCGATTATCACCATTCCACTCCCATTGTCTTGTTGGCAACTGTCATTTCACTTGCCTCTTCCGCGACTTGCCTCTACCAGCGTCTGTTTGCTGTTTGCTTGTTCGAATTGACTGGGCTGTTTTTGATGGCCTGGCTTTCCTCCCGACTGGAAAAAATAACCGATGGCTGGGGCATTTTATCAATGCACAAACCGCATTTATGACTGCTTGGATGGTTTCACACCTTGCAGCTCTGGTAGCATGCACGAGGGATGAAAACCTCGTGTGGTGGACGGGACGCCCTGCAGGGAGGGTCGCCCTGTTACGTTGCACCATAGTGCGTTCGTATACCCGCCACCCCTCCAGTAGCACGGGTGCATCGCCCATCGCCGGCGTTTCTGAGCCTGGCCTTTAAATTCAGGAAATTAAAAAAAGAGCACTGCTGTCTTCCGTTTGTTGCTGCTGGTGTTGGACTCGCCTCGGTTGAGTTATTTATCTTGCAACGCCATAAACTACAGATGAAAAATACTAGCCTTTCGTCTGTCAAAAAAACAATATACCTGGAATGGCCTGAAGATAGCCTGCGATGCCCACGGCCTACATCGACGTGCATAGCTGCAGTTGCCTTCGTCAGAATCGAGCCTACACCGCACCAAAACCCACCTCGTCAACCAAACGAAATATACACCAACCTGCTACTCCCAGGAGTGGACAAATACAATATATACATATAGTGAGACTCCAAACCCTCCGCTACCAGCATGCGAGGCTAGCGTCGAGTCCTCTTCGCCATGCAACAATTACAGATCAAAGCTGATAGTAGAGCTTCGGGGACTGGTGGCCATCCCCCTTACATTCACCTTCCCTCTTAGATTGTCCTAGTATTGTCGAACTCACTAACTCTAACTGACAAAAAAAACTTCGACCTGCGGTAATACTTGCTATGGATGTCCTGTCTGACCATTATCCACTCCAATGGATCCGTGCATTACATCTGAAGGCATCCCCAACCGGAAAAAAACAAATACTAACTGCGATATTACACTGGTCTTGCTCTCCCTGCGGAAACCCCTGGAAAACCCAAAACATCCCGCTGCTTACAAAACTGCACATCTTAGCCCAACTATCTCAGTCACGACGTCCATCACGGGGCTGTCCAGAAACTGAAGTATCTCAGTGCAGTGACTGCAAGGCACTGTCATACCCAGTTTGACAGCATACCCGCAACTGTCCACTTCCTACTCTGACTGAGCCCTCTCTCCCACCCGTTTCCTCACCTGCAGCCATAAACAAAGTCTTCATCTAGCCCCAGCCGCCTCCGGGAGTCGTTCATTCCAATCTGCTGAACCTTCCAATGGATCTAAACATTTCGGTGACCTTTGCTTTGTACTCCTCACCAAGTCAGTCATTTCCCGTGCATTTCGCGTTCCTTCTTGTGTGTTTGCGCAAACCCCTTCTCCCAAGATATCTTTACAACCGACCCCGCTCCAGCAGCAACACTAATGAGTCTCTCCAGTTTCACTGTGACTCTGAGTTTCTTACTACCATTTATCCGTACCGCAAATTCCCCCACTTGACCAACCCCGCTTAAGCTTTTGGTGACCCTGACCATACGCCCAACAGCCCAACGCCACGAGGCCTCAGTGACTGTCTTAGGCTTTAGATCACACTGGCCGGCCAGATCGTGGCAGTTCTGCTGCTTCTCCAGATCCGTTATTCCGGTTCCACGTTTTCCGCAGTTTGAAGTTTTTCAGCACGTACCAGGCAGGAAGCTTCTTTCTATGTCCTCCCTCGTATTGTTTTTGCCCGCCACTTTCAAATCTTGACGATTGTATCTTGTCTCATCTGATACGTTCCCCATAAGAAAGAAAGAGCCCTTGCAATTTTGGTTCTCTACCCATGCCGCCTCAGGCATGACCAAGTCTACATCGGATAATGCCCACTGTTTATGTCACGGTCCCTTTTCCACGAAATTCCCAGTACCCACAAACTCCACCAGTCATGCTCTTATTCTGACTGTAACATTATGATCATGCCTGGAGGTAAGCCACCCGCTAGTTAAGAATAAGCGTTATTATGGTACGGGAGAAGGTTCGCTAAATCATCCGTAGAACAGCGAATACCTTTCGAGCCAATTTTTATGGTGCACTGATAAGAGCGTATTTGAAAAGCGTCAGAGAGCAAAATCCTTTTTTAACATCTATCTTTGTAATTTCTTCTTGACCAATCTTCTGTTCCATTCGGAGTTTTGGAATAAATTCAGATGAGTGAGACGCATCAATACTCAGTATGGAAATAGTAGATATATGTTGACCTACGGGCAAGTCATCATACTAGTTATGGCGGTGGAGGTTCCGTCATTGCGACGTCGTACCTGAGTCCGTGGACGGCCCCGTATACGATCATCCTGGAAGGGTCATTTAGGATTGTCAGTATAGTGAGGATTGACCTAGGAATCGTGATAAATTAAGACCTTCGTGGGCCGGGGATATTCATAGGTACGTCGAGGGGGCAGGGTAGTTCTTTGCGGCCATTAGACTGCGGCCCGAGATAGCAGGCAGCTGAGAGTGGTTATAATATCTAGCCACCGTAGTGAGGCGATACTGCGAGATTTCAAAAACGATGGTCGATTTTCAGGTGGAGATAATAAGAAATAGCCATGTATGGTCGACGCAAACCGGTCTTGCCAGGTGCAAATATCAGGAACGTTCATGAGCCAAATTTTTCACCACCAAGTTCATAGCTAGTTATGTAATCGCCCATGAAGCTGGGTAGGAAGGAGAGACGTGTTGATGGACGGTTCTCAAAATTATGTCTGAGGCGTATGTGTATTCTTAGCTACATCGCGTCACCGGGTGGTTAGCTGGCAGGTGTTTGATGAGTCAGGGTCATCATGTATTTGAGCGTGCTGGGGCAAAGGGGAGGTTACAAAGCCATCACAAACAGTTTTTGGAACGGTTCCGGAAATTTCATTCAGGAAGCGGGTGAGGTAGCCACAGAGGGAGAAAAGATTTAGTTAGAGGCATATTGACTACGGATACGGGTGGCTATTTTGTGTTACCTGCCGCGCAGAAGTAGATGCTAACCAACCCTGACAGTTGGGTAAGTCCAGGGGAATTAGCGGTTTGAAGATTTCAGGGACAAGAGGTTGCAGAAATATGTAGCTCGCATAGTCGTGATGCATGTTTGGAGTATGAGGTTACCTCAGCATTGCGTACTACATTCTAAGAAAAAGCTCAGAGGCTTTGCAAGACCAATGGCCGCAAACCGTCACACTGCGTGAGTCACTGCTAACTCACGCACGATACAGCATTTTTACTGTGCCATGTACCAAGAGAGTATTACTACCAAACGATTATCTTTAATATTACCTTATGCTGCATCCAGAGCAAGCCAGCGGCACAGGCGTTCGACAAAAGCTGGTTTGATTTTATTTTTCTCCTCTTTCCAGTGCAGTAGGTTGTATATAAGGCAGAGCATGGAGTAGATAAGGTCTTTGGGGGGAATGCAATTGCAAGGATAACTGTCAACCGTGCAATCGTTCGCATATTCGGTGAGAGGAGGTGCCGAAGGGGGAAACAGTATGGAAAGAGTTAGTGGATGTTTCGGGTTGGGTAGTGACCGAAGAAGGCTAATCAGTGAGGACAAATGTGGATGGGCAGCCATGGCGCATTAAGGGTGTGGTGTTTTGTACCTTTCGTTTGCTTTCATTATAACGTTACGTATTTCATCAATTTCATAAACGATTTTTGTTTGAATACGCAAAACCACAAAAACGCGCATTTGTACAAATTACATACAATACAGGCGTGGTCGCACTCTCCGATTTTCTCTTTTCATTTCACTCACGCTTACAGCGGTTATTCGCGAGCTTCATGTGCTAACTCTGGTATCAAAACATTTCAGACTGTCTTCGGAGTTTATTGTATATGAGAGCTTCCCGGAAA
>SJOL01013228.1:33489-166757 GCA_004794785.1 Opisthorchis felineus | reverse complement strand
CCAACGCTCTAGTGGGGGAGTAGTGTGGTGTTTTGTACCTTTCTTTTGCTTTCATTATAACGTTACGTATTTCACCAATTTCATAAACGATTTTTGTTTGAATACGCAAAACCACAAAAACGCGCATTTGTACAAATTACATACAATACAGGCGTGGTCGCATTCTCCGATTTTCTCTTTTCATTTCACTCGCGCTTACAGCGGTTATTCGCGAGCTTCATGTGCTAACTCTGGTATCAAAACATTTCAGACTGTCTTCGGAGTTTATTGTATATGAGAGCTTCCCGGCAAGAAGACCCCTGGACATCCACGACCGGATTATTATTTATTCACTGACCTGGGCCAACGACGAACTATTTTAAAAAGAACAATTCTTAGTGAGTCTGTTCCATTCGACCGTTTTTATTATTGTGTACTCAATTCAGAGTAATTATATTTATTTCTTTGCCACACACTCTTCCTAAAGTAGCTTTTTTGGGTACCCAGACCACTACAAGGGGATGGATTATGGAAAGTCAGGATCGATCGACGGATTAGAGGACAGAGATGGGATCGGTAAGATTGTGGTGATGCATGTTGCTTGGATGTGGGCTGAAGGACATCTGTTCTAGGGGAAATGAGATGGAGTAAACCTTGCAGTCCCCAGTCAGATGATCACCATAATATGATACAGCTCGTATCAGGAGTGGCTGTCTTAGTCGCTTACGCATTGGTATAGTTTAGACAACATTGTGGAGGCAAAAATAGGTGGTAATACTTCAGCATAAACGGTGAATTAGATGAGGCCGAAACATAAATAACAGACATGATTAAGAACCTCGGAGTAGCTTTAAAGAGCAAGTGTCTTTCAACGTGCTATGTGTCTGAGATGATGAAGCGCTTTCAGCGATAACCGGATGCTGAAGATCATAAAACAGCTGTTTGCAAACGCAAACACGGGAGCTTATACGCGGTGTTCAATGACGGACTCCCTAGTTGATGATAGTACTACTGCGGATGAGTAGAGGATGGTTACAGGTATGATGAGAATGACGGAGCTGTTTATTCGATTAAGCTACGGGTTATAAGTGTCGGGAGGCACAAGAGGAGTAAACTTGGGTTTCAGTACTCTAAGGGAGCAAATTTGGCACCAAGTGCCCACACACCCACTAGATCGTTACTGCGACTGCATCCATTTTTAAAGACGTATGTGGTCCCTGAATACCAAGGATCAAGTCTATACCATGTAATCTCATGAATGTCTCATACATACCCCTCTTTGGCATTGACCTCGCTAGGTCCAACATCGGTGTACACACGGATCCTTCATTATCGACAACAGGACTAGATGAGCAAGAAGTTCGCCTTTATAACAGTGGGATGTCTGGATAACTTTACCGGAAACATAAACGTGATTTTGTCAAAAATACACTTTTTACTTCAGATTTGTCACTGAGTGAAACCGGTTTGCTGAAGATGAAGCGGATTAACTGCCCATTATGGTTACATCAGTCCATTCAATAAATAAAAACATTTTGCCAATGGAGTTTTCATAATTTTGAAGCGCATAATTTCGAAAATGCACACGGTTAGCATGATAAAGAGCCGCTTTTGGCCGTTGGTCTAGGTTATCATGCGTCGTTGAGGCCTCATAATCAGCGTCGCGCATAGGCACATACCTAACATTTGCGATAAATAGCTGAAGTAAATGACAATGCGTACGGTTATGAGTATGCATGGCCTCCATTTGCCGTTAAATTAAGCTGTCGCGCATAGTTGAGGCGTTGTATTCATCGGCACGCATAGCTACTGGGCTAGAGTTTACTGTACGTTGCCAAAAAAGCGGGAACGCGTAAAGTTATGAGTAAGAAGGGCCGCAGCTGGCAAATGGATTAGGTTGCCGTGCATAATCAGCGTCGCACACACACACGGGCCTAGCAGTTACGTTGGATAGCCGAGGTGAGCGACAACACATACACTTTTAATGATGAGGGGTCGTCTTTGGCCATCGCATCTAGCTTTCATGCATAGTTCAGGCCTCATAATCGGTGGCGCACACGGGCATTCGCCATGCAGTTGCAATAAGTGGCCAAGGTGGGCGACAGCGCTTGCGGTTAACATGATGACGGGCAATGGTTGAACTTGTTCCCTGGCAATTGTGTTGGGCTTTGTCGTATTTCAGGAGAAAGCAGTCATCATTTCCGACGGGAAAGATATAGTTTTGTTGGTAATTTACATCCAAATATCTGAAAAAGCTGCATTGTCTACTGACTAGTTGCGCATATCTGAGAATGGCGATCATCCACCGGGGTGCACGTTTGCACCAAGACTGCATAATGCGTCAAGTTGTCATCTATTATTGTACTGAGCTGAAGACCAACTTCTCAGTCAGCTGTATTGTGCCGAAGTTTGATGAACAAACTCATCTAGCTTCTTATGTCTGAAAAGTACAACCCATACAAACGTTGTGCACATATTTTCCTGGGTGGAATTTGTATTGCATACTCCGTAGACGCTACCTTCCATTGGAAGGACACCACGGGACATTGCAATATGGCAGGATTTGGTCCTTGCTGTCTTTAGTAAACCGGTAATCGCACGCGTATCGGCGGTGGTTGGTGGCCTTGAATGTTTGCCCACTTGGACAAAGTGGTTCGAGCGGCATACCACTGTAATGTGCAGATGGATTAGACCAACTCTCCGTAAAATTTGCAACTTCAAATACCCCAAAGTTTCGGCGAAATTACTTTCGGTTTACTTTTTTACTGAGCGGCCCTTGAAATATCGAAGATACTTTACAAGAGTCTGCAAACTCCTATTCGAAGATTGAAAAACTCGTGACAACACCGGCCTACCATCTTCTGGCAGCTAGCCATTTTCACCGACCTTATCCACTCACTTCGAATTATGTGGTCAATTTCCAACATTTCAGAATATCCTAGGGGCTCCCTTCCTGGCACCTTTTCCTTTGTGAAGCTTCTTGATCACCTACTATTTCTGCCACCTACCGAATGCTCAGCAAGGCTGTGCCCGGGGGGTCTCATAGTTTTGATTACCAAATCCACCACCGCTTACGCATCATAGGCTTGCCAAAAACACTCAGTTGACGACTAGAACATTGGATATATTATTTTTTTGTAACACCACGGGTACGCGTTTAAATTTCCGACTGCAACGAACACCAATTTATCTTTGCTTTTTCACACTTACGAAGACTTGTGTGTTGAACTCCGCTGATTGGTCCATTTCACGTACCAAGGTCACACTCCAGACCCGACATTTCTGCCTCCCCATCCAACCCGTTCAACCTGGCGGATTTCGATCTTCCTGCTCCGTATCTATAAGTCTCTTCGATAACCGAGTGCGGAACCATCTAAGTTCCAGCTCTATGAAGCTCCCTTCCAACACCACGAACACTGAGCATAGCTCATGCAACAGGATGCTCAGCATTCAAATAGCTATTCCTGTGAACATCGTGGACTGAAAACATCGGAAACAAATTTTTCAGTTGTTTTCTAGGTAAAAAATGTCCGAGTTTGTAAACTCGTGACTGCCGTAACCTCTCACTCTGAGACTCTGGTAAATCTGGGAATTCGCTTGTAGTATCGTAAGACTACCACCAGTTCTGTCGCCAGTGTATGAAAATTCTGGCGCTAAGGCCTGTACATGCTGTGCCAATTGATACAGACGAGACGTTCTTCTGATTCAAGAGCTTCACAACAAGCTGCCGATGATGAACAATGATGAATATCATGAACAACACCACAAGTTTTAGGATGTGCGAGTCTGTACCTGCGTGATAGTAATATTTATCCTCATGTCCCTACGAAACGCCGAGAACCGTACAAGAAATAAGTAGATATAAGTATGGCCTAAATAAACGTCATCCTCTGGCTGTTCTTCGGGGGTACATTGTTACTGTTGAACCCACATACACGATGGTTTAAATTTTGATCAACTTCAAACGGGTAGATTCAGTGGGCACAACCCTTAGGTAGGATCGACAACAACACCTTATTTAAGAAGGGTAGGCGTGAATAGACTTGCCGATACTTGCCACTGAGAATCACTCAATGTCAGCCGATGACGGGAGTTAAAGTACACGAGGAAGTCAGTGCCCATTATTAGCATACGCGCATCTACAATTGTGAGAGTCCATGACCAGCACTCAAAAGCGGGACGTTGACGGTCACGGATTATTTCTTGTACTGTGGTTGACTCTTTATTTAGCTGCACGCAGTGTAGCCAAGGTATCCTAATTTTGATTGACTTGGTAGCAACTCATTAACTCTCACTCTAGTATCGGGCGAGACCTAGTGCCAATGTGCCAATCAGCTACATAAAACAGGTGACCGGAATGAAGCTGGCCACCGGTGTAGTAACAACTAGCGGCAGGTTCGACCGCTTACACGGGGCGGAGTCAGGGGGGTTTCCCGAATGAGCTTTCTATGCACATTTGTGTCTGCTGGTCGCGAAGTTCGTGGAGCCACCAGAGCTTGCAGCAAATAAAGCAAAATTTAACCATATTGAGTGCTCCCGACAATCGATCGGGCCATGCTCAGTTACGCGCAAAACACAGAAAACCAGATTGTTGAAATGCAGGCTTATCAATAAATGCGGCACAACGAATAAAACAATAAAGTATCAGTATCGTACAAACCCCGAATCGTTGGACGACGTCGGCTTCTATTCACCGGTTTAGGAACTGCTAATTCCAAAAGTGATCTCAAAGTTTACACCTATTCTAGGCAAGGTGGCCACAAGGGGCGAAACTTGCGTGTTGATTTAAGCAAGCAGTGCGATGACAAGGTCAAAGAGTGGTTCACGTTATAGTCAAAACCAGAAAGACCATATGGGCAGAAAATGGAAAAAACGATACCAGGAATCAAGTTGTACACAACAAGAGTAGAAGAGAAGTATTAACAACTCGAGGGTTCGGATGGCTTAGTTTCAGGTCGAGATGCAACAATTCAGCCGCCAGTTCTTTCATTTGAGATTTGAGCTGGTGATATGAACAAGCGATGGATAGGTTTTCGTTGCTGTGTAGCATTTTCCGCGGATTATATTCCATTGCATATAATTTTTGTCGAGCAGTCGGCCTTTGAGCTCAACAAAATAATATGATGACATTACCATCGAATCCCTTGATTTAAGAAATCTCAAACGTAAATATTTCTGGCAGCTTACGGTAGTCACGTATTGGGAAACGCGACCGGGTTCAGCCAGGGGCTCCGCAGCCAATCGAACGTTTAGTCTAACGTATGTCCACTTTCTGATTAGAATAACGATTCAGTCTGGTGAAAATATGGGAACCAGGAGGCCTTACTGAGCTCCCAGCAAAGTCAACCCTGAAACGTGCTGACATTTTGTACTGGCATAATACACTACTCATAGCAGCAGCGTGAACGAGAGATTCTGCCGGGTTCAAGGTGAGTCTCTCGTCAAAACTGAATTGGTGCGCAGTGCAATTACATTGTTTTCTTCTACGTAAATAACCCACAATTTGTACAAGTCAGTAAGACACTGGCGACATATCCATGAAACGATTGATCGCAAACAGGCGCGGATGAACTGTTAAATTACGAAAAAAAAGTTTGAGCGTTTATCAAGGAGCATGTTTTTGTGGGCAAAAAGCTTACTGCTTCACGAATTCAGAACTCGAGGAGAGAGAAGCTTTTTGCCTCTTTCCGCCACCCGGAAAAAATCCGCATCCCAAGCAGTTGAATACACCGTGAAGGCATTAGTGGGCTTGGAGTGTCACGTAATTGATTAACTTTTATACCGGGTCCAAAATTGTGGGAGAACGAAGTTGAAAGTCAAACAAGTAATGAGGTTCGTTTAATCGAATAATGTATTCCAGGTCGTCTCAAGGATATTAGTCCAGGTAGTTCGGTTGTTCAACCTACAGAAAACGTGTCACCTTCAAATGGGGAAGCATCCGACTTAGGTTACATTCGAGGTCGGAGGGTCATGAATTTCAAATAAGCTCAATGATTCAGAAATCTGGGTCCGCAGACCCCAGTTTGCATGCCTGCCACTCACCATCTGGTCGATGAGTGCAGGTGAGTGTCAATGAGTCTGCAGAATCCGGCAATTCAAATGCCGAAGGTGGTTCTAAGGTGGTGCCCACACAAAGTCACGCAATGTCTACTGCTTGTCAACAGTTGGTGAGCTTTCGCTTCGAAGCTTCACACCATCAGTCCATTCATACAGATATCGTAGCCACCTCTTCGTATGTGCCACGGATATACCCATCATATTTTGTCGGCCAATGCACGCTGGATTCAAATGAGACTTGGGTTGGGAAGGAAGACGCCAAAACCTGAAGCAATACCAAGAAAGGTACATTCCGTAACTCAACTCTAATGGACGGCTAAATGTTCTCCTGCGTCTTTTCGGCTTCAAAATCAAATTCTAAAATTGGTTGGTATTGGTTGATGGAGGCAGTAAACACGGTGATTTGGCTGAGTACTGGGAAAAAGGGTGACTGCAAGCTATTCAAATAAAAACCTTCTGAGACGCAGTTAGCTGATGACTTTTGTGTTTTCGATATTCTGATTTAAACAATAAACATGGGATTACCACGTCCGATAAAGACGCTTCTGACCTTCGTCCAGAGGACAAACATTCTCGAAAGGCTGTCTCACCAAAGAGCCATTCAGCTGTGGTCCATCCTCTGAACGCATTTGGCATGACTATTCAGAACGGCAAAGCTCGTAAGGAACTGCTTTAGCAACACATTGGAAATGACACGTTGACAAGCAAAGCTGACATAAAAATCGGCCGAAACTTCCAAAGAATAAACCATGCCACTTTTCAATGTTTTTAAGAGATGAGTGAGACTCACGGTAAAATGTCACTATAGTGAGGGTTGTGTCCAAGACATCTATGCAGGTTTCTGTAAAGATAAGGATTACAAAATGTTAGGCATCAAAATGATCGGTTCGACTTTGGAAGGTGATGTATGGCCTGATCATCTACAGGCTCAGTTTGTTTACTATCGATGTTGACATTGAAAGTTGGATTCAGATGTGTGGAAAACAAATGAACATGGCACAAACTGGTGTTAATGAATTTCACATAATGATTCAATGGTATTAGGCAAACATGTGGGGGTCAAACCTCGGCACGGGCAAGGATATAGACTGCTGATGAGCTCTAATAAGGGCGAAGCTCGAGTCCAATGCTTCCCCCCTTTGGTGTGGACTCGCCAGAATGATTGCGCCAGGACAGGAGGACGATTGTTCAAACGAGAGTCACGTGACGGTACATTCTACAAATCCCGCAACCAACTACAACTAAAGAAAATGACATTTACTGCCGATCAAACAGCGCTGTACTATCCTCATTCGCCTTGGATGACGTCAGAAGGGGAGCGTTGGTTAACAAATGGGATTAAGTATCCAAAGACCAAGATACTCTGTTGATTTGCGGATGAATGGCAGGCGAAGAACGACATGAAATTGTAAATCCCCGACATCTCCTAAGGGTGTTTTCTGTAAATGTATGCATTCACAAAGTGCCTGGATGACAACTTCTTTTTTCCGGAGTTCGTTAATAGACGAAAACGTGAATATAGTCATTTAAACATAACGAGTATTCAGATTTGTTGACAATGTTCCTTCACCCCTAATGCAGGATGTACTTCCCAATTTACGGCTTGCATACGTGTGCAGAAATTAGACTTCCTTGTTCCAGCCGATGGCTCAGGGTGTAGTCTGGTCCTTCAAATGCAAGTTGCAACAAATCATACTCGTCGGCAACAGGAAAATTGATGATGCGAGACTAGTACAGATATTCTGAAGCGACCTGGCTGGTCCTATCAGGCGCTTTAAGGGCACAGCGAATTTTTTAGGTAGCGCACAAAAAACTTGCCCCCGGGACAATAAGGTAGTGTGCGTCTAACCGATCTGACGTAGTTACCTCCTCGGACTTTTGACAGAGTTAGTAATTACAGTAACCTATTCGTGCCGCTTATCTCATGACTGAACCCGACTGAGCATTTGGAATATCAGCTACTATTAAGGGATGGGGAGTGGCCTACGAATCATTCATATAGGGATGCGCGCCACAAACGCAGGACATCAATGAACATATTCAAAGACCCTTCCGGAAGATAACATCCGTAAATGAAAAAAAAATCCGCCTAGACACAAACCAAAGTGGAAAATCCCAACCGAAGAATTTCACCTGATATATACTTCAAGCAGTGGTTACACAACAGGTGAGATGCATTATTTGGCTGCGAGTACTCAGCGGGAGCCCCAAGATTATTCAGAAACCCCGTACAGAGCATTTCGAACTGAACAGCAACACCACGAGTACTCTTTTAAGGCCACAAAAAATTAATCGCCTAGACACCAGATGTGTAACGAATCACCAGCTAATTGAATGACGTTTGCGTTTGTTCGTGTTTACCACCAAATGACGTTTAAACACGTTATCAGCGACGATCAGAATGACCTTTGTCATGTTCATTCTGTCCTAAAAGCGTTTACAAACCGGCAGTTATTTTGAACCAGCAGGTTACATGAAAGTACCACCCGTTGCTCACGCGTTACCGAATAACATGATGATGGTGGATGATCGTAGCTTGTAATACAGAAAGCGCTAATCACACTTTGATTATGTCATGATATGTTGTTTGTTGAGACTGAGTGTATTGAACTGCCGGTCTTATTGCTTTTCATGATTGACATACACTTTTTATCCGTATGAGTGGCACACGCATTAGACGAACTAAATGAAGGTGTCAGTTAACTAATCAGTGTCCCATGATTGTTTCCAGTGAAAGGAATCCTACCCTAACTGGAACGTTGCGTGGAAAATTGTCATTTTCGGCCAGCGTGCTTAATTTGGTTGTAACCTCATTTCTGCTGTGATCGGGCATCCTCCTCCCATATCCGGAGGGTTCTGTGGGCTCAACTATCCGATTGTGCATGAATTTTTTGAGATGTCAATGCGGAAGGGATTAGTGGTTAGTGCGTATTCCTTCTGATAGGTAACGTACTGTTTGTGGCTTGTTTGCGAGTAGGTATCGCGAACTACTTTTTCAATGCCTTGTTTCACAAAACAAACCAACGCCTCCTCCGGAAGGTTGTCAAACCCTGCGCCATAGTGAGGCCGTACATGTCGTTTCTGCGGTTCATTCACATATCATCATTTTTTGTTTGTTTCGAATTCATGGATTACACAACTTTGGCGGACTTAAAGCTAGAGGCGCAGACTATTGCTGGCTTCATCGGAATCCACTGTCGCCTTCGTGTATGATAAGCAATGTTAAGGTGTATGAAACCATTCTTTGTTAGGGTAACAACCGGTGGATTTTCATTTCGAGGGGTTTTGTGTAGTTCGGGACCTGGGCGTCTCATGCGCGCAAGCCAGAAAGTATGCTTTACATGCAGGATACCATTTAATTTCACCGGTTGTCAGCGCTCAGCTTCTTACTAACACGTTGTGCGTCCTCGTGAAATTCGATTTGTTCATTTCATGTAACTATGAGCAGCACAGACGCCGCTGAAAAGAACACTGTGTGTGCATATCTTCTGTCCATTGTGGAAGGGATACGATCACAGAATTGAAGTCCTAACCCATGCTAATAGATTCCTGATGTCCGAAGGACTCTGTAAAGCAATGAAAAATTAAGAGTTTGAGAGGCCTAATATTGAGGATTTAACAACTCAAATATTGTACGCGCGACACCTGAGGGTCTTGCCACAAAAGTAATCTGTCGGGCATGTTCCGTAAAATTTTGGATGTGTGCGGAACTTCGAAATGTGCACAGAACAGTATTTCGAGATAAGATTCTTATAAAAAAAATTATAGGTTCGGATAGGGCGAACAAACTTTGACCATATTCAAAGTGTTGTGACTTGTTAGCTGCAACGTATGACAGGAGTCAGTGTATTTCGATAGTCATTTCGAGGGACGAGGGAAATTTCTTCTCTTTCGCAGATAGCCATTCGTACATGTAGCAGCTAGTATAGGCAATCAAAAAACGATAACATCAGCAATGTTGGCAACAACCTAACAACAGGCACAATACACCAGTGATTTTCAATGTCCTTGAAATGGTGAAAGTGCTTGCGTACCGAAAGAAATAGGATAATCTAAGTGCGTCAGCATGCCGCCGACGAACCCCTCGGGAATATGTGATTCAGTATGAAAGCTGACAGAATGAAAACCGTGAAGTACAACCACATTTATTCTCCTGATCTCAATGTTCACGCGGCCAGCCAGGAACCAGTGCACTCAAGAGCCGACGAAAACGCGCTCAGTTCATACCAGGTACACTGAACCTATTGATAGAAGTGGCAAACGTAGAGACGGCCAAGTGATACTACCGCTTATTCTTTGTGTGAGACTGGATCTTCTAGGAAATATCGATTCAGATCCACCACACCGGAAATGAGTTATCTTTGATGGGTGGTCGATGGTTGTCGTCCTAAGAGCTGCC
This sequence comes from Opisthorchis felineus, assembly GCA_004794785.1. Lineage (NCBI taxonomy): Eukaryota > Metazoa > Platyhelminthes > Trematoda > Opisthorchiida > Opisthorchiidae > Opisthorchis > Opisthorchis felineus. Next base: position 156,322 of record SJOL01013228.1, on the reverse strand, counting down.
TCTGGATAAACTGTAGAGGTCTTGTTATATTTATTTTTACCAATGGTAACATTCCAGAAGGGTAATTCTGGAAAGCTCATGTCGTTTTGAGAGTCATGCGACACACTGCTATTATTCCCAAAGCATTTGGACAAAGCATCTCGTCGTTTTGACTAAGAATATCTGCATTTGCGGGAAGAAATCTCCATTGAAATTTTCGAATCTCCTCACACATTCAATAGACCGTGAGTAGGTGGAAAATGAAAAAAAAAACGACTCTCACAATCTGCTTGTGCTTTCCATCATCACTCGAGCGGCTAGTCAACAAGCGATGTGAATTGCATGACTAACCCTGTTTAACTATGAGCTAATCACACTGCACGTATGCCGCTCATGATTCAGTGCTTTAGGTTTTAGCAAATAATAGGGAGGTTGGTTGTTTGGTTCTTTCAAGAGACATCTGGTCTCAATGCGCAATGCTGATGATTCCCAAAAAAGATTAATCAGCAATGCAATGCTTCTTGGTTTTCTGCATGGTGACATCAGTTACCAGAAGAAATTTTATGTGGTTTTGAAGAAGTTAGAAGCAACACTTGTGATATTTCTAGTCAGATTTCCCAACAAATGTTTGGCGTGGGCCAAAGCGAGAAGTAAGTTACATTCATATCTGGCACACGCCCAAGTGTATTTACTAGATGCATCGTTCTGTTACGAAAGCGAAAAGTGACCGTCTTACATGGTGCATCAAACGCATGGTTGATTGATACTCTTTATTCACTATAAGCCTGCATATCCTGATAAACTAGTCGACTACGGTGTTGAAGTAACTCCATTGGCCTTCAGCGCTCCACTTAAATTTTTAATGTCACGAGCGTTTACATTTCAGCCAGTTTGGTGACATCCCTCTCGTTCCTGAGTGGCTATCGTTTTCCCATATATCACAAACAGTAACCTATAGCAGTGAATTCCACAAGACCAGGTTCAGCAGTGGAGATGGCCATGGTTGTTGCGTTTATGGTAATAAAAAATAATACTGACTTCGCATTATGGCGTGATGTGATATGACACTAAACGGGAAAACATAGCCTGAACGGCGAGAAGGGACATACTCATTAGTTTTGGAATCAGGGAACTGACCCACGTGCGAATCTCCCACGGAGCCTATTTCTTAAGTATCCGTTTCCTGGCATTCCACGGCCATATTAGGCATTTGATGAAATTGTCAGCTAATGGCCTTTGTGTATGTGATCCAAGTACCCACAAGGGTTTGAGTAGTCCAAGCAATTTCTTCGAAAATCATGTAATTCTGTGCGCAGAGTAGTGGAGAGGTACACTTGCACCCAACATTTATGCCAATCGGTTCATGTGCGCCTTTATGGGCGCCCAAGTGGGTGTGTTAGTGGGATAGCAGATGACGACATACTTATTGTCCTGTTTGAATGGGAAATGTTGGCTGTCGCTTGATCGGACAAAGTTTACATATAGTGTGTAGCTAGAGTATGCGTTCACATTTGAAAAAAATTATTCGGTTGTGGTACGGCAAACTATTGGGTCAATAGCTCGATTTCTTCAGGAAGTTCCATTATCCGGGCCAAACCAACCAAAGGGAAATTTGATCGTAGTTTCAGGTAGCTAGGGAAGAATTTTAAGGGTAGTATTTTCTCTTTAGGTTAAAATTGTAATGCCAAACATTATTTCAGCTCTTAGGCGGTTCAGAATTCAGCACCAGGGCTAATGGCTCATGTTACGTAAGAGAGCTGCAGAAATGTAATGAAATTTACGGGATTACACTCAGTATGAGTGGTTACCAGGTAGTGCAAATGACAGTCGACTTGTTACATGAGCTTGGCAAGTTTTTTGCAAACGTTTTGCCACAACTCGGGATGACGTCTTCAGTCTGACGCAATGCCAACCAAACACCCACCAAATGTCTGTTTGACTGATGACGAAATGCCTGTGACAAAATTAGTAGGCTCACAGAACTAGTAGAGCATCATATGGCTACTATGAGTAGAGTTTCAATGTACACAGTTTAGGGTAGGAGGACCTTAATCATCAAATTGGCGAGTACAGTTTTTGAGTGTTAGACGGATTATGGTGCGAACATACGTTCTTCAGATGGATGTTGTTACACGTTTGTCGTTTTGTTTGCCAGTTACATATCATATGAGCTAAGACTGTACGTTCCACTGAGAAACTGACCGCTCGCTCAACCACTGTGTTAGATGACCGGTGGTCTGTTTGTAGTACATATATACAGTAGCTTGTGTACATCTTGCGGGTTTGTGGCATACTGTGATGAGATCAATCGTGTATGCATATCAAATCTGTACTGAGCGGAACGTGATATAGATGGTTGAATAAAATTTTTAATGGCTCGACAGGTTGGTTAAATGCCCTCAGCTATGTTGCCACCGACTGAGTTGACAAATCATCACTGAAATCTGAGTAACCCGACTGGGTTTGCACAACCAACCTATTTGTACTTTCCTCCTCATAGACAAGCATAATGTTCTACCAATGGAGCTGTTAGCTAACCTACTAACGTGGTCTACCTTGGTGAATCATCGATAATGGGCATGTGAGATCAGGTGCGACCATTGCGTTTGGTTCGAAGGCACTTGAACGCACACGACCTATTGTGAGGTGCCTAGTTCCTGGACTGGCAGCTTTGAAACCCCATCCCCCCTCGGAGTTTAGCTTGAACACAATCAGTACAGGCCGATGAGCTGGAGTGGCAGAAATCCACACCAAAAGATCGGTCTAAAGCGCGGGAACGTTCTATACTGCTTTTCGGGTTGAAAAGGCATCCCACTTGACTGCGCACCTCATACTTATTCAAACTACTCAGCGATGACAATACTTCAAGCCCGGTATTGCAAAATCGCCTGACAACTGCCTGTAGATTAATTGAAGATCCTTACTTGACTATTAAAAGTCGGGAGCAGTCAAATATGTTGTCTCCGATAGTTCAAACCATCGCTTTCACTAGCATGACTAAGCCTATGTTCGCTACTTCAAAACGACCTTGGCGTTTGGATGACTGCGTTCATTTCGATTTATTCAGTAGTTTCAGGATTTTGAAATAAATGGGCACGTACTCGGTTTGAGTAGTTTACGCACAATTAGAATGCGTTTGGTGTGCCTGAATATTTTCTTGCTTTCAGGAGTTATGCTCATTCAGGTCAAACCGACCACACAGGAATAGTAGGTATAGTTTCATGAAGTCTCATAAGTTTATTGACAGCACACGACCGGTTTCGCTATCTTAGTCCTCATCAGGTGCGCGCAGTCCCCGAGTTTCCGTCAACCTCATGTTCGGCTTGAACCCAAATCGTACGTGATTCGCCATCTGCATATCAAATCGGTCTCCTTAGCGGAAATATACTGCGATACCTCGAATCTCATATCAACCGAGACATCAGGCGGACTTCATTTGAGGAATATAATGAACGGGAACTTCAGCTGGGGTTCAGGTGAGTCTCACGTGAAAACTAAACTGGTGTGCATGTAGGTGTATTTGGCGAACAGTTTGTATACTTCTCCCGGAGGTTTAGTGTTGGGGTAATTTGCCCACCTTGATTGTTTTCGGTAATAGTTAAAGTTTTATGGCCGCTATTCTGCAGGAGACTACTGTGTCCCATTTACTAGTGTCCAGCCAAAAGTGCAGAGAGAAAAAGCTGGAAACAGTCGCGAGTAGAAATAATCTGCAGCATTCCAAAAGTCGCCTACATATTTGTGAGACAATTTTGCTAACCATAGCATCAACAATGGCGTGAGTAGCCGGCTGTACCGGGATCCGCACTGAATGAGCACCATGTATCAGTAAAACATCCGAAGTAAGCAATATGAAGACTGACAGATTCTAACAGGATGGTGCGATGGATGAGTTCGACACGAGTGATTTTGATGGTTGTAGTTTTGACATGATTCCCTTGTCTGCTTTATTGCCTTCGGATCTTGCTCAATATATAGCCAATAATATTATTGTCTGGCCAAAGCCTTTAGTTCCGTTATACTCACGTGCGTTACCTCTGCAGTTCAATAAGCTGAATCATGTATGGCTTTTTGTTCCAACAGAAGACATATGAACGTCGATTGGGAACGCATCCGATTGGCATATGGATGCAGGTTACATACGAAGTGCGAGAGCCACCAACTCCAAATATAAGCGCACTGATTTACAGATAGGGGTTCTGAGACTCTGAGTTGTGCACTGGTCATTAATCATTGAGTATAATGTTGATGAGTTTGCCAAATGCGGCAGGTCAAATGGTGAGCAAGACGTTAAGTTAAGGAATGATCTTGCCCACCAACCATCAACGCGTGTCACCAGATCACAGTAAATATCTCTACAACCATTGTGTTTGCTCTGTTTCTAAAAGCCTTTCATCGTCCATTGTGAAATCACTTATTCTCGTTTTAGCTCACAGCTTCAAAGTTTTGAATGATGAATAAACCGTAGCTTCTGGGCCCTCGGTCTTTACCATTCCTACTCTGATTGTCACTGCGCTCAGTGACACTCAGTGGAACCAGAAGGTACTTTAAATGTGGATCTCTATTCTGATTTTGTCCTTGGGAACTGCAAAACAGAGAAATTAATCTCCCAGCCGATCTCAACCTGGATTCTCTTGGAACACAAGATCTTAATCAACATATTAACTAGACTTCTAGGGTGAGAACATGCGTAAAAGAGAAAAGCCGGTAACAAACAAGTCGGGTCGGAAGGTATCAGGTCAAAGTTTCGCCTACTAATTTGCCAGTACAAAGGATGCAGTATTTTAACTGCAAATACTCAGTGGGAGCCTGAAGATTATTCAGAAATCCCGTACACAGCATTTCGAACTGCGCAGCTACCACTCCTGTCGGAAGTCCTTCCTATGACGCAACAAAAACAAATTCACCAACTAGAAGCCGCGCGCGTGCAACGAACTAGTAGCTAAATGAATGACGTTTGCACTTGTTTATGTCTATCCGAAATGCAATTCAAAAATGTTATCAGCGATGATCGGAATAAACAGTCTTGTTTGCTTTATTCTAACACGATCCACAGACAAACAGCTACCTTGTAACGGCCGGTATTATGACAGAATCACCCGCTGCTCGCATGTCATCGGATCGTACGATGGTGGTGGATGATAGTAGCCTGTAATACATAAAGCCCTCTACGTCATGATATGTTGTTTGTTGACATGGCGTGGGTTGAATTGGTTGGTTGAATTGCTTTTCATGATAGACACATTTTTTATCCGTATGAGTGGCACGCACACACTAGATGAACCAAGTGGCGTCATGTAACTGATCAGTGGCGTATGATTGTCTCCAGTCAGATTAAGCTCTACCCTAACTTGAACGTTCCGTGAATGAATTGTCATCATCAGTCACCATGTGTAATTTGGTTGGACCATCATGCTTACCATGATTGAGAATCTCCGTTCCTCATCTGGAGAGCTCATTGGGACTCGCCTATCAGATCGTGCATGAAATTCTTCAAGATGACGACACGGAAGGATTTGATCATGCTTCCTGATGGTTAACTGGTGGCTGCTTGTACAGCTTGTGGTCTGTTCGGAATATTGTTCCAGTGCACTGTTTCACGGAACCAAACCAAACCTCCTCCAATTGGCCAACCAAATGCCGCAACGAGACGGTATATGTCGTTGCGGCGGTTCATCCGCCCCTTGGTTGTTTTTTTTACCACCTATCACCTCTCTGTGCGGAGTGTTACTGTACTTGTCTTTCCCACATTTTCACATCAATCCCAAGGAAACTATTAATCAATATTTTTTCGTGGGGTTGATTGTTTCAGAACTGGTTCTCTCATCTGAAAACTGATTATCTTCAGTGACTCATTCTATCCAAAGATGGTGAATCCGTTCTAACAAAAACCCTACTTGATGGTGGATACAAAACCCCCCTGAGCTGAAGCAAATAGGTGTCATACTGTGACACTTCATCTTTGGGATGTTGGCTTAGACGTAATACACTTGACTTCTTCCGATTAATCCTTGTTCTTTCCCAGAATAACCGAGGCGTTTGCCAAAGTTTGGCATCCCCACCAGCTGTCCATGTATGATGTGAACTTCGACTTGATCACTTTGACCACAGGACTCCTGCACAGTCTATTCACTAATCTGTGTATGATCTTCGTGTGCAAAAAAAAAAAAACAAATTATAGTTCTTCCAGGTACCGTGATTCCAGTCCTTCAATGACCCTACATTCTTTCACCTTTCTTCGCCTTGCTGTTCTTACGATACCTATCTTACTGTCCCCGTCGGATTCCAATCTTTTCGGACATGTCATGTGCACCTGACGTAAGATCTTCGCAACTCCAGTAACCAGGAGCTTGATACGTAATTCAAAATAATTTAGAGGGTTCAGCTGTCGCCACCTTTGGATGCGTAGCTTCCATGCGACACGATTGGATACCAAGGAGTAATATTTTGTCAGGTTACCAAAGCCTGAACACGAGCGGTAAAGATGCGAATGTAGGTCCGAACGTCTGAATATCAGGTCATGCCTTAGCTACTGAGCTATTACAGCTAGGGCTTCCAAACAACGTTTGACCGTTACTCCGCGATTTCATGCAACACAACTCATTGTTTCCCTTTGCTCGATCAATAGCTTTCACGCACATCTACAATTGAGGCTGTACCGTCCCTTGCCCCATACAGGCATTGAACGTAAGTAGTATTCAACCCAACCGGCTTGTTTATTCAAACTTTCAGTCGTGCACCTTAGTTTTTCATGCAGCAATAATCGAATTGGTGTATTGTTTTCAATGCATGCGCGCAGTATCAGATGAGAGTCTGAGGGAGGGAGAGTTTGCATTGCAAAGGAGGGTCTAAGTGTGCGTTAAACACACTGCTGATCAGCCACGCGTGGTTGAATGATATAGTGCTCAGCTAAGCTGAAAATCCAGGGTCTGAAACTCCTTAAAGATTCGTGGGATGCATACCGCTGGTGATTCCCAACGGGGATGAAACGGCTGTACAGTACTTCTAGGCTTTTCGGTACGGATCCACTTTATTGGCAATCAGTTTGCAAATGTCACCAAACGAGGAGATATCATCAAGATTATTAGGAAGCACGAATTCACATCATTCATTCGTATTCATATTGGAACTGCGCCTAATCCTGTTGTGTGATCTTGTCGGTACTGCTCGTGTGATCTAGTACATTACTACCGCTTCCACGATCACAACGACGGCGTATTGAAGAACAGCTGGCATGGAGTCAGTGGCGAACACGTGACCCACTTTTTGGTGCATCCATATGGCGGAACGAGCTGTGCCTGTTTTTGACGAGTTTATATCTGTGATAAAGAGGGATGCATGTCGTCAGAGTGAAACAATGCGTGCAAGTAACTACGCGTAGAACCGATAGCCCCTGGTTCACACACGTGAAAAGAAGACAAGAAAGTTTACCATCAATAGTGTTCTCCAAAAAACAAACAGGGCAGGCACGGAAATTGAGATAATTGATACTGTTTCATTGGTATTAAAGTAAAAAAAATCAGAAAGGCGAAAATCAGCACACAAACAAGAGTATCACAATGGCCTTCTGTAACAAGAAGGCAAGATAAAACAAACTTCGTTAAAGGTACAAAGTATTTGAAAACAAACCAGCAAGTCAAGAGGAGTAGATGCCGGCTTTGATAAAATAGCAGAAAATTATCAAAGCAGTGTCTAATTCTGATTGCCTTTGGTCAATGAATCTCGATAGTAATCAGCCAACACATTCCACGCAGACGGAGCCATGAAACCTTCCGGCGGCTCTTCACCGTTACGGGCAAGTCCACGCATTTTTGTGCCAGATATGAAAAGGAAATCTGCAGCTCTTTTCGGATCAAAGAAGTTCATTTTCCCAACCTTAGTGTCGTAGGCGGCCACACGAAACGGGAGTATTTGTAAGCCAGGCAAACCAGGTGCCATCGACAAAACCTACAAGAGACCAATTAATCAACTCAAATTAATATACCGCAAATCGATATATTTTCGGCCTGACTATCAAAAGGAAAGTCGTAGAGATAGGACGACTGAGAACGGAATACGCCACGAGTATATACAGATGAGGGCTGAATTGAAAAAGGAAACCCGTGAGTCTCGCCTGTCTGCTCATTTAACGAGGCCTTAATTCTGAGTGCGTTACACCTCCATGGTACGACCAGGAATAACACAGTCCCCAGTGCAAAGCTGTATTGTACGACTTCAAACAAATGTGCCAAATTTCAGTTCTCCCTGAAGAGTAGCTGTTGGTGCCTTTTAGTAGCATATGAGTATTGCACAAAAACCGAGTATCCAAGTACAGCAAATATACACGAATGAGTTCAAGAATAAACACATGACTATATTCAGACATTTAGAAGCCGAATGAACTTTACTGGAACAAGTTCGGCATTCTTAAAATTGACAATAAGGAACCATAATGCCTTAAAGGTCAGTGACTTTACTTCAAAGTTATCACGGTTTTAATTGAAAGCAAACGGAATAAAGTCCCTTAGAGTGCTTTATTTTTTATCCACGCTGTGCACCATCACAAAGTTACCATTTGCCATAATACGGTAACAAGCGACTTGAGAAACGGTGAACCTATCATGACATAAGTCACTTCCATCACGGCAGCATCGTCACATAGGTTGACATCAACTTGGAGTGAGGAACAAAAACTCATGTTGTTCCCGAGCGGACGAATATGATCCCAGTGATACAATCACGCGTGCATCCTGTTTCTAAGCGGAATGTGCCTGGAAGCACTATCCACTTATTACATGCTTGTTGAAATTCAGCAGCAGCGCGCATCTCGACTTTCTAGCGTAGGTTGACTTCACTCGTCGAACGAAAGCCCGAGTAGAATTTCAAACTTCCCTCACGACCTAATGTAAAGCTTCGAGTGGTTTACAGGACTGTCGCCGGAAAGTAAAAACAGCATGGGAAGGTGCTGAAAATGTTAAGCTCATGCAGTTCGCTATTTAAAATGTGTGAAAACACCTGGAATGTACCACACCTAAATGCGAAGAAACCGAGTTTCATGAAGCCTCATCGATCGATAAGTGATTTCATCCTACTATTGCTGCTGAAATTCACACCGGAACTACCTAGCATATATATATATATATATATATATATATATATATATATATATATTATATAGCATATTTTTTGTCTTTTTTTTGTTCATCAAAGGAATTGCTAAGTGAAACAATGTTCGCAACTTCCAATTCCCAAAAGAAGGCACTCCTTGTGTAACATTGAGCCGACATTTTCTCTGCTCTCCCACATAAGCATGGCATATTATGCACTAATCCGGACCGGGATTCCCTAGAAAGGTTCCTAAGTGGGGAGGAAAAACTACGCACAGCAATGCAGGTGAGCCAATATGGAAAGAAGTCTTATGATATCCATACCTGAACAAAATAATTTGTCGAGGCTTACACTACACCAGTTGAAGTACGCAGGCGTCGCACAGATCAGAACGATTTCAATTTTATTGTAGGTCATAAGCTTGAAACGCAAATCTGTATGGCCCAAAGAAGCTGATTTTTAGGACGTCAGTGGTTTTACGACAGCTATTGGCTGACTTCAAAAAATTGCAGATAATTCAATTAACCGTGACTTTGGCGATGTTCTTGGTGTTCCGGAACAATTCTAGGCCTGGGAGGGGGCGAGCATCAAAATCCTCGTTTCATCGTTTTTAGCATAGCAGTTTGAACTAAAATAAAGTGCATTTAGTATTTTAATTCGCTTTTCAAATTTTGGCATAGTCGGCCACAAAACACTATTTTAGTACAAAACTAAACCTTTCTATTTCAAATTAAGGAAGGTTGAAATGGCACGTAAATCTGGCTGGTTGTGGATCCGAAACGACGATCTATCGCACGAACATGTGAGAAAACCTCGAGCAAAAATACGCTCACTGGAAGAAGCATTCTTTTTCGTTGTAGAAAAGTCCATCACAGGAGGTGACGCGAATGAGAAAAGTACTTCAATCAGGAGAAAGAAAAGCCCGTAAAGTGCAGCTGCTCCGAAAAAAAACGTAGTCATTAAGAAGTAAAGTAAGGAGAGTGGGAGAATTCCGTCTCAATGAAGTAAGCTTGGTCAGTAGTAGAGCGATTTTTAATCTGCTCCTCACAAGTACCCAGTTGAATATTTATTGGTAATAGCGAACAAATAAGACCTCCTGTCTTGCACAGTTATTATAACCCAGCCTCATTGAACACATCTATGTCTGACGACACTACACCCCCAAGTCACTCTGCTGTCACCGCAACGCTACAGTCCCCCATTTGGACTTAAGGCGGACATATGCATAATCATGGTGTGAACAAACGTGTCAATTAGCAATAAGTCGAAACGTTTACTGGCGACTGATCATGTGGTCGTTGATCGGTCCGCCAGGCTTGGTAACTAGCTTGCAAACATTCAGTCCCCAACCGAGAAGACCAATAAGATTACAAGGTAGGTATCAATCACATGAAAGATCACACTTTGAAATCTGCGCAATCTTCTCGATTAAGGACGGGACGTTTGCAAGCTAACCGCCCCGCTCAGCAAACAGATCAACGACCGCCTGGTCGCCCACTAGCACACGGCTATCAACTCTAGTAGCTGGGAAATTTGTTCATTATCCGGAAATCTGGTCAGCATGATTACCTGTCGTGACAATAGGCTATATGATGTCACCCGACTTTTGGGTGGGAGTAGCGTTCAAAAACCCGGTCAACAGTCACTTGCGGACTTGTTTTATTCAGTCATTCCATCAGGGCAAACAGATGATAGCTCCGGCAGAACCCCCCCCCCCCCAATTTGAAGAACGAAATTAGAGTGTTCGAACTAGAAATAAAGAAGATTCAGGCACGAATGGGTCATGCAAATTTCAGTTATTGGAAGTTTGGAGGAGAGTGAGAGATGAAGCTAACATGAATGCACATTACACGTGACGATTGTCTGGCAAGACCTATTTGGCGTTATATTGCTTCCGATTCGTTAGTAAGTCACTAACATGATCATTTATGACAACGATGGTGCTACGCTGCCGTACCACCGTTGATTTGTTGGAACGAAGTCTTATAGTGAAAAAAAGAAGACAGGGAGGGGAACCTAGACTTAGTATATCACCCAGACGTGCATACACCTGCACAAGTGAATACAAACGAACAACATGAACGCTCCTGAGATCTCTTATGCGTCATATCTTTCAGTCACTAACCAAGCACAGGAAGGACCACGCGGGCCTCTTCCTGTAAGCCAAACAGCACCCATACTTTCCGCAACGTCCTTCACTCTCTTCTAGCACGTCACCTGTTCATCTCCAGCTTTCCGCCATTCCAAATCATACACGAAAAACAGAGCCCTTCTCGGTAAATGGCAACCTGACATGCGTAGGACGTGGTACAGCCACCTTAGCTTGCAGTGCTAGATGCATTATTTGATTGAAGTACCGTCTGCTTACCAAACATCCGTTTTCTGATGACGTAATTTCGAATCCTCTATTCCAGCTATAACTCTGAGAGATCGGTGGTCAAAAGCTTGAAGATGTCTCAGATCCTCCATCCGAAGTAGCAAAGTCTCAGTCGTACGATACAACCCGCACTGTGATCTAATAAACGCATTTCTTGAGATCCAATGACGTCTTTTTGATACCACAAAGGGCGCAAATGGGCAAATGCAATTCTGGTATTTGTGATTCGTCCGTTTACTCCATGCCATACTATTGTCAAGGTTGATACAACTTCCGAGATACGCATGATGTTATACAACCCCCAGTGTCTCTCCCTGAATTCTTCGAGTCATATTCCGCAACAGGACTTTGCACTTCGTGGGTGCGAAGCACACTTCGAAGGATTGGATATCGGTCGGATCTTCCAGTGTTGTTTCCGCTTCCAGCTATTTTTCAAAAGAATGTCTTCTGAATAGTCCAGGTTGACAAAGTGCTCTGTTAAAGGCATTTGAACACCGGGGTTTTGGAGATCTTCCAAGTTCGTCTCATCACCTCATCAATGACGAAATTCAACGAAAATGGAGTGAATGGACACCCTTGCCGGACACCCGCACTGCTTGTAAGAACGCTTTTGGAGAGCTACTTATATACTCTTCCATGCCCACAAGTATGTAATTAAAAAGAGCGTATGACATTTAACGAACTTCTGGGGCATACCCCACTGCATGAACGTATGGTCGAACACTGCGAAAAAGATGTACAAAAAGTCAACACTCGGAGCTCTCAAAATTTCTGTGCATTTTTTTTCATAAAGTGGTACCGTGATACTGGATCGCACACCTTAGCATAGAAGATGGTTCCCTTATTGATGTACTAACCACCTTCTCCGAAGTGGGCTCACTGAGGAAGGGGTACAGTAGTGTCTTGTGTAGACATACAGAAGCACACCAAATGGTGCTTGCAACGGGAATATACGCAGCATCCGAGTGTCCTCAGTAACCGTTGAACAGTCCGTAAAGTAATGGAAGTATTCGCGTGCTACAAATTAAGGCTTTTTTTACTTTCCTTCTATTTCATTAGCAGAGGATCAGTGATTTCGAATAGTGTGGGTCCCGCATACAACCAAATCGGGACATGGTCCAACGAGCGGATATGAAACGGTCGATTTTCACAAAGTATCCGGAGGTTTGGGTGAGACAGCAAATTTGGCTAATGCCAATAATTCTATGGAACAATACCTGGCGAAAACCAATAAGGCGTTCGCGACACGTACATTATATTGACAAAACAGGACGCCCATATTTACAAACAACTGTGACACGCGCGATTCAGGTGCGAAACCGGAATGCTCTGGTGGGGAGTGGAAAATCTCCAGCTAGTCCGCTTTTGTCTTGCTTTTTTACGGCAGCAGTAGAATAAAGAGTAATACTTGAATAAAACTTGCAATCGACTGCCGTGTTCAATGAACAATTCATGGAGTTATTCTTCAGATCAAACACAATATGATATTGCTGTTATTGTCACTAACAAATAATAGTTTGTGTAATCGAAAATCGTGTGAAAATCCCCTGACGAAACAGGGTGAGCTGAACGGAGTCCAGACCACTAGCAGAGCTGACTAGGAAAAAGCTATCGCGGACGCACGACGATATAATATTCCAACAAGGCTGGCAACGCTACGTTCTGCAATGTTTAGGAACTGCAGATAGAAGAAAACAAAGTGATAGGCTGAGCTATGAAGACGACCGGTATTTGAATTGCGATTCAGTGTAGTTTTGATAAGAAACCGCAAGCTGCATTTGTACTCGGTTATGAACGGAAACGAATACACGGCTTCATGGATGCAAAAGAGAACATATAGTGCGCTTGGTTGGAAAATAAACATGTTACACTGCGCGACGACGAGGGTAAAGTACCGAATTGGATGGAAACTAATCTGCTGACGTGCAAAACGGCAATTTGGTCCGACATAACATGGAAGACTACAGTCATTATAATATTATAAGTAACAATCTTATGGGTGCAGACAATAGAATTTGCTTGCGGGTGGGATTTACACGGGGAGGCAGATGCTTTCATGCGAGCTGAGCAATTGCCTTGATCTATTTTGTGTGGAGTTGTGTCCGCGACTTCCCACTCTCTTAATCACTGTAGTGTCGTTCCGACGTTTCTATCATATTGTTATATTTGTCCATTGCTCTAGAATAAATGCAAGTTCTCTACAAGTCGCCACTGGACCGACAGCTATTGCGCCACTGTTGGTTAACCACGTGAACAAAATTTCACTACTATCAGCAAGAAATTCATCATCCAACATACTGTGAACCTGAATGTTTTAGTCAGTTGCCGTAGAAACTTAGAAGAGAAAGGAAAAAACAACTAGACTCTCATTACTGGTGAAGTATTCGTAGTAAATCTCTTAATTCAATGATGTTCCATCAGGTTCTCATAAAATATTTCAGTCTGATACCTTTTAAGACTCGGGTTTCACCAATTCTCCATTTATTTAAGGTAGCCTAACCCAATTCATCTGTTTCATGTTTCTCAACGAGCATCCTTTTGCAAGTTATCCGATAACTGTAACACCCAATAATAAACAACTTACGTATTGTACTGCCGCCGCCGAGGTGGATGTTACACTAACAGGGTCACAGTATATACAAACTCATACGCTTAACCCGTTTTATTTGACCCATTTTCATACTTCTAAGAGTCGTTTGCAAGCATTGTGCCCGTCGAGTTTTAGGAGCTTATCAGCCATCTCAACTTTATAGTACTGAGCTACAGAGAGGCTTGGCAGGCAGTGAACTGAACGCGTTTGCATCAACCGGAAGGTTCCGCAGGAAAAGCGAATAGATACGAGTGCCCGCATAATGCCGTAATCGGAGTCCAGAGGTGTACTCCAAAATGAACGACAATCTTGTATAGAAGCTCTCCACCAGTAACTAACTGCCACACGGTCCAAGTGAGTTCGGGGCTGTTTTGCAGCTGGTGGCCTCCAAGTCACACGGTGTGTGCGCTTGTTCTGTCTAGAAACAAATGATGTTAGGAACATAATCAAATAAGCTGTTCCACATGATCTGAACGGTTAGCGTCAACCCCGAACTCGTTGCCAAGGTGGGCCTCATCAGAACTTAGTCGGCTAACCTGAGCATTCATACCACCTGGCAGAATCACGATATTTATGCTTCTCGCTGTCGGGAGTAACCGTGACAAATTTCTATAGAAACTGTCTTTCTCAGCCTCACAGATGCCGTCTGTCGATGCGTACACTGACACAACAGACAAACACCGTTCACCACGTCCAGATACATTGACCTTGGTAATGTGTCGAAATATTGGTAGCCCGTGTGCCTTCATTGTTTGTTGCTCAGATGGCTGTTGATCTATTCGGTGAGCTTGGCAATTGACTTGGAAGTCAATTGCCACCTGATCAACAGCCAATGCACTGATCTTCATTGAATCAGTCAACCTAGCAGTACAAAGATAACTGTTTACTGGAATCCAGTCCACTGAGCCGCATCAGCCCTGGGGCTAAGCACGACTCCCACGCCGCAGATATTACGAGCCACTGCATTAGGATCACTAGACACCCGAAGAGTAAAGTGCGAGAAATCTGGGTTCGCCTCAAGTGGTTTGAGAAGAATGACCGAGTTGGGGCATTGTATGTGTGTTTGGGGGACAAAACATACATCGATTGAAAGAGAGAACAAGGTCGGAGCAAGAGCTACCTGTTGCCCAATTTGACACAGAGTACGCACGATGAAAGCAGCAACGTGGAACAGATACCCTGAATTTAATATGGGTTTATTTGTATTCATTTTACTGGACAGACACTTAGTTACGGAGCGACGGCCAGGTGATTGACAGCTCAATGAGTAAGAAGGACTTGAGCGAGGAACGTGTGGGGATGAGGTGGACCACCGGACAAGATAAACCAGTCGTTAGTAAACTTGACATGTATGGCTGTCACGCAGCCAGTGGAGCTCTTGCATCAAAGCTATCGTCTTTACTGCATAGCTTTCCATTACTGCCACACCGTACAAACAGAACTATTTGCAACCGATGGACTAATTGGGCCATCGCGTCCAACGTGCGGCTCTCATTCTCCTATTTTCCTTATCCTCGGTGAACGAAGCTGTAGCAGCTGGAACCAGCGCATTTCGATACACGGTTTGAGCTGAAAAACCGAACTGAACGGTTGCAAGCAAGGTGATACGCAGTGGACGGGGGCGGCAAGGTTATCTAATTTTTACACTGAAAATATAGCCCAAACACAAGGTGCATGTGATGGGTGCGACTGAGTGGAAGAAAAACGAAAGAAAGAAAGAAAGAAAGAAACGAGTTAGTATGAATAAAACGGCAACTCGTACATGAGTAAGTGGGGGGAGCGCTGGAAATTTACACATCATTTTACAGAGAGGGTGCATATTGAATGGTTGGTAGATATTTGTCTATAGGTAATCCTTATGGAGAGTCATCGCCTACCTCAATCGAAAAATTCCGGGGAATGGGAAAACGGACCTTAGGGGGGATGGTTTTTTACACGGAGATATACTATTGGAGAAGACCGTACAACGTTCTCATGTTACACCTTCCAGATAGGAATTCGACAGAGTAGCAAGGAATCGTTCAGCTGTAGCACCCTTTAGGTGCCTAGCTGCCATGCCACCCGAAGGAAGCATGAGGGCTGGGATATTGCCAGGTTGCCCTAGCCTAGACGGGGGAAGTCGAGATGCAGAGGTCGGGTTCGAACCACGGACCTCCCGGTCAGTAAATTCTCGCTCTAATCACCGAGCCATCTATCCCCCAAAATCGACAGAACTGCCAAGATATTCCAATAGGGATCTTAAAATGTTTCAATGCGAGGTTGACAAGTCTTAAGAGGGTACCCTACCTTCGTGCACACAACCTCATTCAATTCTAACCACCCTTAAGACATCTTAACCTCTCACAGTGAAACACATTAGGATGGTCATTTGGACGTCTTCGCACGAAAATAGTACAGATTCACAAAACAAAATGGTGGACGGACGTCAAGCTCGGAATTCGCTGCAAACAAGGTGGAATCAGAGCTTTACTGTAGTCCCCACAATATGGGTTGGATGATTGGTCAACTGCAGCTTTAGCGCGTGCGATTCAATGTTCTGATTGCTCACGGATTTCCAAGAAAACACAGTAATGTAGGAGTTTTCACAGAGATTTCAGCAGACTTATACAAGCGCCATTTGGGTTCAACAGACTGCCACACACGGTACGCTGAAATGGTTTCGGCCAAATAAATATACAACGTGTTCCTATTCCCATTTCTAAAAGAGTTACAGATAGGGTCGGTGTTCAACACTTTCGAAACTCCTGCGGTATAGCCCACTGTTCAAAAAGTCTGGGAATCTGCGACAGAATAAAACGTAATAAGCGGGCTTGGGTGAAGAAGCCGCATTGTATTAGTTCCTCGGAATGGGCGGGGAAACATAAAATAAACCGGTCAAGGTGTGTCGTGACCCTCTTAAGAAGCCATAAACAAAAAGGCAAGTGTGGTCAACCGTGCTGAGAATATGCCACCTAGCTGCACCGTTAGTCATGTGGAATTGGATAACCGAAAATCAGAGCGTAGTCTATAGAACTATATGAAGCGAGAAACACAAAAGTATGCTTGCCTGTGCACCATGCGTTGGGTCATATAAATCAACTCCAGATCCGTCTGGATGAGGTAAACCTGCGGGGTCTCTACCTACAATATAGAACTGCACACCAGCATACAACCGTGTCCGAGCATGCCATTGAACTTCCCGAGGCCCGGCATACAGCATGGGGGAAGGGAATATGGCAACCAGGGTTGTTTTCGGGTCCAAAACTCCCTCATCTAGGCATGCGTCATGTTGAAGCATACGTATGTGCAATGGCACATCATCCGGTTTCGTCCAGCCGCCCAATGGATGCAGCAACAAGACGGGATTGTGGAAACCATGTTCTTCAAGCAACTGTCGTCTTGTCTCTGTCATAAGCAATGCATGCCCATTGTGCACTGGGTTGCGTAGTTGGAACGCGAAAACGCAATCCGCCTGGAAGTGAAAACAGCAAATCAGCTAATAGAATACGTGGTCAGCGTGTTGGTTGTTCATAGGTATGCTACATGCATTTGGAGACAGCAGGTATGCACATCGAAGAACGGTAACATACAATTGGAGGTAAAGGTGACTCACTGAGCGGAGTAAACAGCATCAAGAGTAAGAGAAGGTCCGTAAACAAAATCGACCAGTGCCTAACTTGGATTAGGTGGAACGAGTTGACGCACAATGTTGAAGACAACAGGACGGATAAATCTGGTTAGATCGCCTTCAGAAGTTGAACAACGTCCGTGTAAACAAAACAGATACGTGTCCCACTGTGCACAATGGGATAATCAAGAGATAAGTGGGATGTGCTGTGAAAATTAAAACCTCGAAATGCTATCCTCCTGCTGCCCATCCCAGGGCCCGTTAGGTTTGGAGATTTCCGTGTAATCACACTGGAGTCGATGGTGATAACAGCACAAAGTCCACAGAAATTAAAACTGAATAGGCCAATATATTCAATTTGATAACTGTTCCTTTGAAACAAAAGTGAAACATATTTAAACGTGTAACTGAGAAAGCAATGAAGATACGTTCACCCGACTGCCTGTAGGGAGAAGTAAAACTATCATCGATTCCACAGGCCATGGGAATCCGGCTGAGTACCGCATACCTCTGTGCCCAAAATGAACTTGTATGGTCTGTGAACTCTAGCTAATCTACAACTTCCGTTCATAAATCTGTCCGGGAATCACTTAATTCATTTGACTCGGTAGATGTTGATCCTTGTTATCGCTTTTTCATCCAGGAATACTGTCATGCCTCATCCACCGGATCATCTCAATTTCTGGATGCAACAGAGCAGGTGAACGAAAAAGGGCTACTGCTGACGTCTCTTTTCATACCCCTTCACCAAATTTTCTCCTTCACCCTGATCCCATCAATAGTACTCCCCTTGTAGGACCACCTGTTAGGACTGGCTGCACCGGTTTTGGTTCCGACATCTGCGCATCAGCCGGCGCCCATAGCCTCAGGCATCTCGAAATCAATCTCCAAGCTTCAACGTCCGGTCTATCTGGCTGTTGACAATCCTAAGCAAACAGGTCAAAGACTGCTCTTGCATGTATACAAGCCACTTGATACTGATGCATGCTGCATATCGGAAACAAGATCCAAGCAGAGCCATCCAGATAATTACTTTTCGTTTGCGTTGGCGCACCTCTGAAAACCCAGAAGCCGTTTCGGTAGGTTATGCATGGGTCGGCATCATCATTAGTCCCGGGCGAAAGGGTTCTTGTTAGACAGGATTACCGCTGATGGTCACCTGTCAACGGTTCATCTGGCAACGTCCGTGAATGAGTCTCACAAATGGAAAACTGATCGTCTGTTTATAATGACTGCTTACGCCCCAACCGACTTGAGCTCTGAAACCATCAATGACAACTTTTATGATGCTTTGAATGTCTTGTTATGGCAGGCTAAGAGCTCAAATATCGTGCTTGCCGGAGATTTGAATGCACAAGTGGGCAGATTTAGCGCATCTGAGACTCAATTAGGTAGTCAATTGGTTTGCACAGATAGCGACGAAAGACTGCTTCGGCCATGTACAGATCGCAGACTGATTTTATGCAGTACTCACTTCCGGGATAACTGGAGTCACCTGGTCACATAATGTCCCCCAGAAGCGTGCCAACCACGGACCCGAGTTGATCACATCGCCATCAGTTACCGATGGCGCGGATCAGTAACTGAGTGCAGCTCGTTTTGGAACACCTGTGCGACTCTGACCACGCACTCGTCCGGAGTTGCTTCTCCCATCCTTTTTCAAGGATGTCAACAAATGGGGACCTGAATTCAAAGGAACTTATCAGAAAACTACAACGAGATCGCTTTATCCTTGAAAAATTTCGGGAGTTTCGCTCCACCCAAAGCCGGTTCCTAAATCTCAGGGAGATGCTCCCGCCATTTCCGAACATAATGCAGCCCGACGAATTATCAGGCGTAAAATGAAACACAGCGTGCGCACCGACGGTAAAGCCTGGTGGACACCGAAGGTACCGGTCTGTGAGTTAAAACCAGCGTCATCCCCAACCCGTATTGTTCACAGATGTAGTTCAGATGTAGTCCTCAGTCAGCGCTTGGTTTATCTACTTGCCTCTATTTTTGGAAAGGACACTGCCCCAGAAAACTGGAGAGAATCGTTTTCAGAGAAGGGGTCGGTATTCGATACGGTAATCACAGGGGGAGCACCATAACTCCAGTTGTAACCAGACTCTTGCCGGCCGTGAAGCATTGACTCTAAAGCGGCAAGCAAGGGGTTGCGTTGATCAAATCTTCACACTCCGTCAGGTGTGAGCGATACGCATAAGCGACCCGAAATTTTGGCATTTCCGGATTTTCAACGTACATTCGACTCAAAAGTCTCCTTATCACGCTTCCACAGCAGAAAACGTCCCGGGAGTCCGTCAATATAATAAGTTATTTCTATTCTCAGACTTGCGAACGCACGAGATTACACAGGGAGGTCTCCAGAAATTGTTGTCCGACAAGGATGTCCAACCTGTCCACTCCAATTCAATTTCGTGATCGATAAGACAATGAAGCGAACGCCAAAACGTCTTTAAAAAACCCTGAGGTTCATAAAGCTGCTGAAGGAAACTTCATAGATCTGGAAGGCACCGGTGTTTTTTGGATGAACTGACCAAAATGATTTCGTCCTTTGGTCTGCGCTTTGCACCAACAAGGTGTAACACCATGTCCCTGGACATTCAGTCAGTGCAAACGCTACTTAAAATTCAAAAAGATGCATTCGAGGTTGCCGAGCGTCATATGTATGTTGGAAGTTGTATAAGGTCCGACTGACAGATGATGTGAGTCGGATAGTGTTTCGTAATTTGGGGCTACATATGGGAGCAACGTGGCGTATCCCTGGATCTCAAGGCTGTGTTGTACGGTTGTGCAATCAGCTGAACTGAAACGTCTTCAGGTTTCCAACAATCCTTATCTCAGAACCTGTGTAACTGGTGTCGGCAAATAGGTTGTACAGAAGTGGCTTCAATCAAGGAGTGTGTCCAGCATGAAAAGTTGCGGTGGTCTTTTCGAGTATCACGAATGCTCGATCATCGTTTGCCAAAAGTGTGCCGTTTTCCGTGTCCATTTCGGAGCGGCGCAAGCAGAGGGATATAAGGGCGATTACGAAGTGTCTGGATACAGTCTTTGAAAGTAGCCTTTTTCGAGAGTGTCTATTTTTGAAGGTGCGACAAAAAGGATCAACGATCACATATGTGTGCCGACCATCCTTATTTCTCACCATATCAGCTCATTGTATGTCTGTTTTGTGTCTACGACATGGCCACAATAACTATCGAACGTAGTGTTGCCATGTCTCCATGAGAACTTATGCGGTCACTTTGACTCAATAATACGTGGTCGCTGAGAAAACAGCGACGCTAATAACAGGGACAAAAAAAGCGAGTTGCATTGATGAGGTCATACACAAGGCACATACCTTCATTTCCAAAAATCGTTTATGCAGTTCTCGCGGTGTCAGTCGGTACTGATCGAGATTGTCGTTCCATCGAATACGCTCCAGCACTTCCACCTCACCGCCAACCAACCAATCGCCTGAGGCCAGAATAGCTTTTATACTTGGGTGGTCCGGATGGAATGTGCCGAACGTACGACAACAGCGCTCCTCCTGACAAAAAACATGCACAAGAACTGAAATCAATGTGTCAGTAACATTAAGCCTGCTTAGAAATGAGCCAGATAGTTGGTCATACGGTTAATAAAGGACAAACCGATGGAAAATGAAGTGGCCGGGAATAAAAAGGATACATACCATATCCGTTGTTCCTAGGAATAACAGACATCATTGGGAAGAAAGGCCTTAGTATAGAGTAGAAAGGAGAGGGAAGGATGTGGACATAGTGTAGAAAGCCTACTCTGACGGAAAACTATTAACAATATGTTACCAACATACCCGAATAGCATTGGGATAAACACATCTGAGCACCATGTCAGAGAAAGACACCAGCAGTGGGATTGACCCGGCATCCTAAACGGTCATTGGCACAACACAGAACAATAGCCATGACGGTCCAAGAAGGGAGCTACAACGCGTTTGTTAAGAGAAACAAAGTTGTACTCAACACACACGGAATGTTCGAAGGTACATCACAATGACTATTTACTTTTCGATGACGATAGAATTCGGGATCCCTGAGAACCGCGAGTGTTCGACCTTGATAGGTGAGTTTGAAGGCCTTGGCATTCTCAAGCATCGACTTCTCCCTAGTGTGCACTGGTAACACAATAGGTACTGTGAGGTTGGGAACTTGGGTATCTGATATGGAAGAGTTGCAAAATGAGGACCAGTAATTAGGGGATGAATATCAATTAGCAGGCGCGTGGTGTTTTAATCAAATGCCTGGAGCCCATTTTAAGGTTTTCGAGACAGCAGAATTTCATAAGGGTAAAAAAACCGGCTGGAAAAACAGCAAAATCCAGTTTGTAACCGGACTAGTGACCTAGTGGTGAACTCCACAACGAGTGCCACAGTTGCGAAGCACATCTATTATTTGCAAACGGGTGCATGCAATTTGGATTCAAGTAGAGCAGGGATACTGCTGTCACGAAGAGACTGGACCGTGGTGTGACGGTGCGCGCACCTCAGCAACCCACTGAGCTATACTGGGGGGGTGTCCTCGCAACACTCACAGAGTCTCGCGTACCAGGTTGGTCAATGGCTAGAGGTCTGACGAACACAGTCTCCTGGTACTCCAGGTTGGTGGTTGTAACATGTGGCGACTTGTTCCGTAGAAATGGTAACGCATTTGCATTTCCCGCTGCCTTGCGGTTAGGCTTTTGAGCCAAAGGTTTTAATTGGGGACCCTAATCGTTCTCCTGGCTAGGTGTGGGCGCCCTGACAGTATCCCAGCTCACGTACAACCATGATACCTACGTCTAACAATAAACTCATGCCACATCGGCCGTCGCGTGGTGCCATCAGCCGGGTCGCCTTACTCGCTGCATACAGCAGGGCGGGTAAGCAAAAACAGGCTACTGCTGACGCCTCCCTTCTTTCATTTTCACATACCTCTTCTTCCCCCTCTCCCCACCTCGGAATGATTGCAGTAAGCTAGCACTAAGTCCCTTCCCCGTCCACCTTTATTCTTTTCTTCACAATAAGGCTTTCAAATAAATCATGGTTGTATGGCAATGAAGCATCGGTTTGAACAGTGATGTCATGCTGTCAACGATGAAGATGATGAGGAGGACGGATTGCACTAACTGACAAGTCCCAGGAAGAGCGAAGTTGGTTGTGGGCTGTTCAAGAGCTTTCGGCAGTAGTGCGTCCCAAAGAGACCGCTGAAATCTATCCAATGTTCCCGTTTGATGAGGAAACACAACTTTGGGAACGGTCGTTTTAAATCGTGTCTCGTCGGGTAAGTACAGCTATAAAATAGGAAGCTAGGTTAACGTGCTACACACCGTTACAATATTATTGGTGTAGAACGTCGATACCATCTATTCTGTCACAGCTTTCACATGTCTCCTTTGCTGGCAAAAAGAGGAGTGACCTATTCGAAAGGCAGAAGCCTAATCTTGTTCGTCCGATGTCTTGGATACTCGATAGATTAGGCCGAACGACTCGGCCGGATCGATCCGGTGGATTGTATTGGCCAGGTGACTAGCAATAGTGTTTGTCATGTGTTTGGCTGCTCCAGTTTTCACAGAATAGTAAATGCTTCTTGATTCCCCGAAATAAGCCCCGTGTCATTTGACCCAAATAGGCTGCGAAACATTCGCAAACAAATGAATATATAACCATAAAGTAATCGTGGATACTTTATCCTTGAGATTTATACTGATCGATCGACGAATGCCCAGGTGTGTAACATCAGCTACGTTGCACGAATATTCACCTTAGACAGGCAGTCAATCAACCCACAGTTCAGCATCCACCTTGGCATTTGTGCAGGCTTTGTAGGACAGACAGCGTATGAGGTCCATCCAGCACTTCATATCCACAAAGCTGTGAAAAGTGGCATACTGGCCGGACCACGAATTAATCAGCTTGACTTATCCGTGAACGACCTTGTCGCTTTGAGTCGACCACAGTAGTCATTCTCTGTAGAGGCGCATTTACTCCAAGTCATCCGTATCTTTGAAAGCCCCTATCGAAACATATTGCCTAAACAAGCTTAGATGACAAAAACGATAGGAAATTAGGCAACTAAGAAAAGATAACATTGAGTTTTGTCACTTAAAACAGCCATGAAAATTCATAACCGAAAAATACGAAAATTCGTAGAAATCCTATTCGGCTGGAATGCTGAAAGCAAACATACCATCTGAAACCAGCTGACCGAAGTAGAGTACTTGTAAATACTGTCGTTCTCGCATAAATCCCTTCAGAGGAGTGGCCCAGCCCTCGGCCAATACTTGCAACCATTCCACATCCAAACGCGTTAATCGTAGTTCCGGCAGCTTTTTGGCCTCCTGACGAGTCGTATCCAGCTTCTCTGGATCGTAAACAAACAGTTCTTGAGGCATGGGCCCGCCAAATGGGTTCGTTTCGTGAAAACTGGGTATCACACCCTGTATCCGGGGCAAAAAAACGGTGATTGTGAGCTAGAAGAAGTATCCATAAAAGCAAGCGTCACTAACTTGGACGCTGGTGACGAGCTAAGAAAACAACAAGATGTACACTGAAGTTTACAAGAGTAGTTGTACGTTGACCTCTAACAGTCTCCGTTAACTCGGTCAACCAAACAGAGCCGGAGTTGATGGGAGGTATGGAACCGATCGCAGAACATAAACAAAAGAGAACAACAGAGATAGGTACCAAAACTGTGTTAAGATGAAATAACAGACAGATACAAAACGCAAAGACAAATCTAAACCCACCGTGTACGTTGAACCTCTGTAGCGCATCACACCAAACGGATGCATGTCTACCTCCGCGTCTTTTTCAGAACTAGGTGAAAAAATACCCATAGTTCACGAGGTTTGAGTGAGATTGCTGAGCTAAAGTGCTGCGACCCATGAAGCAACGTGATGGGTTTACCGAACATTGCTTGGTTAAAGTTAGGAAACGCGAAGCTGACGCAGTGGGGTATCTATTCGAACTGAAACGAATGCTTAGATGTACATCAGAAAAGACAAAGAAGTGAATCTCTCTTTCAAACAAATGTAGCACAATAAATACTACACGAGTCACAACTGCGTGTGCGTAGCTGTAGAAACTGGTCGAATTGGGATGGTTCCGATATTTCTATGACGTTCCGCCAACACAAACCAGATTTTGCCGTCGTTAAGGTAGAGTTCAACTTTATTATACCGGCCCCATGCGTTTTTGGGAAATTAAGACAACCAGGGATGTCTACAAAATACGTTCCACCCATTGGAAAGTTTGTCTTCCAACTTAGCACCAAACGAAACATTTCCTACAATAAGATGAAAGAGGGGGAAGACAGCTCCCAACAATTAGAAGAATCAATAAACAACTCGATGGATGCTGGGATAACATACCTTTTTGGAAAGAAATTCAACACATTGACGAACACATTCCTGGACGTCGTGAACATCAGTACTGATAACGAGATCGGGGTTGGTTGGTACCTCGTAGGTTGATGTCACACCAGTGAAATCCTTGATTACTCCAGCACGAGCTTTCTTGTATAACCCTTTAACATCACGCTTTTCGCATACCTCAATTGGGCTGGAGATGAATATTTCGAAGAATTTCAGGCCAGCATTTTCGTGGAGCATGCGGTTGGCATTTCGATCCTTCATAAAGCGAAAGAGAGACAATGTTTTTGAAAGGGAGAGGGTGTGACCTGACAGTACTGACAAGCGCATGACATGAATGTATGATCGAATAAAGGACCGAAGATGACAACATGGCGTCAGTACGGGGAACAGGAAGTGCACGGAAGAATAAGATAACTCGATAGATTTACTCAATTATCCTAACTGACATGTATGATAAAAACTAAGAGTTTTGTCTTTCAGGGCTCGGCCTTGGTTTAAAGTCGATCAGGTTGGTACAGCATGTTAAACAATGTTTGCCACATTCTCGACAAAGCCAAACTCATGTGAAAACAGAATTTAGTGGAACACCCAGATCAGCCAATGCGAGAGCATCATTAGCGTAAATACCAACTGCTAGCTGTGTGTAGGTTTTGCAGTGTACTGGGAGGGCCGCCTTCGAAAGAACATCACTGTTTTGATGATTCTCCCAGGACAATTTCTTTTCTCATTGTGGTTCATCACTATTGTTTAGTTGGACTATGACGCTCTTCAGTGGACAAGCTACGTTTCACCTCATCACATCATTCATTGCCCTTCGATACACACTCCATCAGGACTAGTCGTCTTTGTAATCGCTTGCTGTCGGACTGACAGAGAGAATCTATATACATTACAATTGGCGACTGGATTCCACCTTGGACTTTTGGATGACGATTTCAGGAGGCGAGCTGAAAACAATTCTGTGATAATAACAGGCTCATTCTAAACGATCGCACTAGCGACTGATTCAGTCCCTGAGGCAGGACCATCAGTATCATATGGGAAAGGTGAGTCAAATTTCCAGTGTCGATGCAAAAGCCGCAACATCGGAACGTATCCATGAGTTAGCATCGGACCATAGATTCAACGCAAGGTGCAGACGTCGGGAAGATACCTTTCAAAATAAGTTTACCAGTCAAGATGTTGCATTGGAAGCCCGATCCCTTGTCCGAAAACTCAGCACTGTTGGACACCAACGTCTTGTGAACTTCGTCCATCAGCAGCGACCGAAGGATTTAAAATTCAAACAAAAGGTAAAGCAACCTTGTGAAATTTTCGGTGCGCAACGCTCTCTTTTCAACGCATGGTAGGACAACGCCAGATCATCTATGTATGATTCAGACAATTACATTATTTTCGCGTGTGTTGTAAATCGTGAATGCAAAAGACTCCACATTTAGTCACTAAGAGATCAGTCGCAGTCTTCAGACTCCTCAATCGGGAACCGTTCATAAATGCTTATTATCCAAACGCACGCAGCAGAAACATTATTGCAGAGAGAATCACCACTTAGTGCCACTATTTGAGGAACCTTAAACACGATAGCGCAATATCACAGCCGTCAGGAGTAGCTACTTCCGTCAGCATCTATGGAGTGAAATATACAGCCATGCTGTCTGAAAAGAGCCCCCCCCCGCCTTCAGCTCTTCGCTATACCTTTTCCTCATGGTTGAGTAGTGGTTAGGAGAAAACATGTAATACTAGTGCACCGTTGTCTACGACGGTGATGAATGTCATGCTGGGTTCACGCCAGCCTGCTAAACGGTGGAACTTGTTTTGTGAAGTTTGACCTTGCAGACGTTTACGTTCAAACAGAAATCACAAGTGATTTCAAACAGTTTCTGACAATCAATTCACATTGCAGTTTGTCTAATTTAGCCATCTGTCATTTAGCACAAAGTCAGTCATGTTCCGGAGAACAATGGATGCCATGTTGACGGCTTAAAATGAGCTGCAGTTTACTTGGATAACATCATCATCACTGGTTCTGCTGAAAAGAACTTCTTCATCATAGAACCTAGGATTCCGTGCTGATAAGTGTGCGTTTTAATCATTTCCATAAAATGTTTTGGACTTATTTTGATGAAAACTACCGTCACTTTCACATGAAAAATGACTGTATCAGGTCCGACAGATCTACCAACGCTACGACCTTTCCTGGGCCTGGTAAACCACTGCAGTAGGTTTTGTCGGCAATGTACCTGGTTCCTCATTAATCAGAGCATCATCCAAAAAGGGTCCGCCATCGGACCCGTCGCATGAATGGCAGTCTACATTTGATATGGAAAATACATGACTTAGTTATGACCTACTCCCCACCCACCTGAATCCACTCACGGACATTATGCATCCAACCACGGTATTGGACCAGCCATTTCTAGCAGCATCCAATCTAACTTTAAAAAAACACCTTATGCAATCAGATCCCTAACACCCGCTAGGCTTACCTCAAGCAAGATGAAGAAAGCAGCTCAGGCAACTGGGTGCATCAGCAAAAGGGGGGGGGTCAAGGAGAGGGGTCAATTTACTCTCACCACCCAGAACAAACTTCTCATTGCTTTTTTTGGATTGAAAAGTCATCCCAGCTCAGATACATCGTTTTCGGCGCTTAGGAGCATTTTCTTGCTATGGTTTCCCCATGTGATATCACAGATCAGTCTGACATACTATCAAAAATGAAAGATTCTCGGCCTAGGGACGATAACGGTGGAGACTCAAGTCATCATTGTCGCACCACAATTCAGTTCGCCACTTCTGCCACGGACCATGACGTCCATGCGTGCATACCTGTCCAGATGGTCAAATTTAGCATTTCTCCTAACGTTTGTCCCTCTTTGATGGTGATGATAGCCAGGAGTTTAAAATATCCCCAAGACTACAGAACATAAGCCTTAAACAATAGCAAGCCGAGAACCTGGAATTAGTCGCATGAAGACCCCGGTCCCAGGATCCCCGTGGTCACGACTTCATACTTCGCGGGACTTATCGATGGCTAATATTACCTACTGCTAGTACATGCTACAGTAAAGACCAGAAGTTTTCCCTATGGAGCACACTGTTCGCGAGCTACAAAATATGTTCAGCCGTTTCGGAGTTCCGGACATCTTTGTCTCCAACAACGGCAGAACTTTCAGTTTGCTGTTAGTCGGGGGATATCAAGGATATGCGGATACCGTCATTCTAGCCACAATCCCATGACCAAGTGGAACAAGTTGTGGACATTTTAAACGACGCAGTGGTGAACTTCGGATGAGAATGGAAACAAACGAGAAATTCCTGCTGAAATACAAAGCAATCCAAAGTACTAACCATCAGCTCGATGGAAGATAGTCGTTCAGCTGTAACACCCTTTCGGTGCCTACCTGCAATGCCACCCAAAGGAAGCACGAGGGGTGGGATACTGCCAGGTTTCGCAAGCCTAGACAGGGGAAGTCGAAAGGCAGAGGTCGGGTTCGCACGGAACTTTCGGTCAGTACATTCGAGCTCTAACCACTAAGCCATCTCGCCTCGATGGGGGAGGCGCTGATGAATAGGAGGATCTGCCAGCTCGTTGACACCATTAACTACTCCATGTACACCGACCGTTAAGAACACCGTTATGGACTCACAGTTTAGCTTTCCTCACGTTGTTGTCAAATTTATGATTGGCCTGGCAAACAAAGTGGTTCCGAAGAAAGGCTACACAAGTATACTTGTACTCCTTCCTTTGGGCCACCAACGCAGACCAACTGTACCCTTCATCTTTCCACAAACCGGTTCATCTGCTCGATGTTTTAACTACATTTGAAATTTTGTCAAGAACCGCATTCTTTGAAGTGAGTGTCGCTCCAGATGCTTCGACCGTAAGTCCACCAAGACAGATAAATAACATTCAAACTCGGGTGTTTAAACAATCATTTCCGACTTGATTGTCTTTTAAAAACATCCTCTTTTCTATTGTAGCTTATCACTTGGGCATGCAGCTTTTGGTTCGTCAAGCTTGAAAATCACACTTTCACGTTATTCATCGTCCTCAGAAATATATTCTTTGATGGCGTACTGCTTGATCGGCAGGCAAGTAACCAATACTCTCTGTA
Organism: Opisthorchis felineus; assembly: GCA_004794785.1. Taxonomy (NCBI): domain Eukaryota; kingdom Metazoa; phylum Platyhelminthes; class Trematoda; order Opisthorchiida; family Opisthorchiidae; genus Opisthorchis; species Opisthorchis felineus. The sequence goes on along the minus strand of SJOL01013228.1, from coordinate 127,196 downwards.
ATTCACATGTTTCAATACCGCTAGCTGCCACAGCTCGCTTGTGGAGGCGGGACTGAGAGCAGACAGTGGCAAGTTGCAGATGGTGAATATATCAGACCTCGAAACTGCTTGTTCCATTGCTTTCCTCGAGGTGTTGCATGTCGATGGGTTTTAGAAAGTTAGATGCGTCCGTGGGTATACTCCACTACACTCCTCTAGCACGTTCGGGACACTGAGTGTACCGACTGTTACCTGGTAGTAGTTTAAAAATGGAAGCTACACCGATTGAACCAAGACAAACAGCTAAACGGCAACCATCCGCACGGAGGTCGAGGATTAAGGTTTTATCAACGTCCCTTACTGGGAGGCTTCTTTATATGAAGAAGATGCCAACGAATTAGAGTTAACATTACGTTAGCAAAAGACAGTGTTTTATGAAAATGTAGTCACAACTGTGACAACAGCGAAGAGCATTCAGATAAGACTGACATTGAAGTGAAAGTTTTCCTGTCAGTTAAATGGCCGATGGCCTGTACAAATTATCTCTTCGGATGAACCAAGTCATTTAATTCTCTCTGTTGGTTTCGACACTGGGGATACCAGTCCAAGAGTTTAGGTATTAGGGCCCATGTTTATCGACGAGAGGATGGTCTCTCGAGGTAAGTAGGACCTATATTATGAAGGGTATGACTCAAATCATGTAGTTCAGTCAATTAATCCTGGAGGCGACATCCAAATGTTTGGTAATGCCAAAAATTCCGCTGACAGTAAGCCGGCAAAATACGTACCTCGAACTACTACATGGTACAGTTAGAGTATGGTCAGTCCTGCAATGTACTGGAAACAGGGTATCAAAACGAAATTAGGCGATAAAATCCGATCGTGAAAAGTTGAGTTCCACCGATATGTTGCAAACGACAACTCTTATTGTACAACAAAATCCCTCTGTAGCATGCCTGTCTACATAGGCCCAACCCATTTTGATCAGTTCCGTCGAATGCTTATTACGAAATGGAACTTCACCCACTCGAACAGACTATTCCCCATCTGAAATTATAGAATAAACCTAAACATCCTACGACAAAACTTGACTCACGGGAAACCGCCGGGTCAAAACATCTTCCATCAGGCAAGAGGAACTGCTCAAGACTGGTTCCGTCGTGAAGAAAGAAGGCCATTTTCCAAATAACTATTCTCTGGACACTACTAAAAACACTTCAGACCGGAAAACAATTTTTATAGGGATGTGGTCCTGTATTTTGCTTAGGAGGATCATCGTTCTTTTCAAGATGAAAGGTGAAGGATGCAACAAAGCAATCATCCCTTGATAAAACAATTTCGCTTAGGATAAAGGTAAAATGGTGTGAAAAGAAAAACGCTCACTCTCGCGAACGGGCTGATGAAACTTGTGATGCATATGTTGTTTGCATCCGCAAACAGTTTGGCCACCTCGCCTATTCGTCGGATGTTTTCTTCGCGATCCTCGGAACTGAAGCCGAGATCTTTATTCAGGCCGGTTCGAATGTTATCACCATCCAGTACGTAGGCTGATATACCACGGGCAACCAGTAGTTGCTCCAAGGAAAAGGCCAGGGTTGACTTTCCAGCGCCACTTAAACCTGAGAGAAGAAACACAAATTAGTTAAGGCTGTTACTATGCTCTTAGTTAGGGGTAACTGACACCAAACACAAACTACAGTAAGTCCACTTCAAAGAGGGCACTCAACCGACCGACCGGCTGAGTGCGGGTGTCCTAGGAAACGAATAATGTTGCCATTCGCATCTCACTGAAATGCTTCCTTTTGCAAGCTAGCTTATGCTGTGGAAGTACTATTCAATGCGTTCAATGCGTGCGATAACCAGGTTAACAGTTCATTGGTTGTTTGTTTGCGAGAGCTTGCCAAAATAAGAACGGGGAGAACATAAATGAGCTCCGGGTGGACGAAATTAATTTCTGAATCCAAGGGTCATTCTGGCCTACTGATTAACTGTTCTCTACAAGTTTACTGTTGCCCTGCATGTTGCACCTGGTTGTGTAAAGGCTAGAGATATCCTCTCGATCAAAAGAAAACAAGCTGACGATCTCAACGCAAGAAAGAAGTACTGATCATTCGTCAGATTGATGTCTTTAGCCCAACAATCAGCATGCGCAGTTCTTACGACTACCAAATTCGAGTACACTACCAATTAAGGTTGCTGGACCAGACACTTCTTACTGGTCCTACCACAGCGGACCAACGGACAACTCGGGCACCCACGAAGTTGCGATTGCTGTAAGTAACCGTGCTAGAAATGTACTCATTCTCTGGAATCCAATAGCCCCAATGTTTGCGGTAGCTAGCTTAAACAAGGACCCCCTTATGTTGACTCTAATAACTGCTTACGTCCCCAAATCTGTACTGGGCCAAACCGTGAACGATTTAAGCAGATGATCAACAAGACTTCAAGACGAGAATTCATGAAAGTAGCGGGTGACTGGAATGCCCGAGTTAGTGAACGGGTGATTTGGATTGGGTCAGTGCTGTGACAGGCTCATAGAATTCACTTCCTTTATCAGCTTATTTTTACGAATACCTTTTTCAGCTCACCATTAAACAATTACTGATGTTGAACTCGGAAAGACTATATTCTAGTGTGCACCCGACGGCCCTCATTAACTGAATACGGTAGATCTTATAAAGGTGCGGATTTAAGAAAAGGAGATACAGATCACACAATACCGCTAGCGAGGATTAAACCACATCTCGCTGCTAGACTATAGAAATGTCCTCTAATGCGCATCAGTATGGCGTCACTCGGCGTCTCGCAGAACCAACAAACACTTTCAGATACAATAGCTACCTGACTGGATGCTAATGGCACTAACATCTCAGCTGACCAGTTGGTTCAAGTAAAAAACCAGTGGGTAGCTTCTAAAACGTCTATAAAACAAGCCCTTGTAGATGAAATAGGTTACGGGCGAAGACATCGCATGGTTTGGATATCTGAGGAAACAGGAAGCGGTAACCCGTATCACACAACCGGTTGGTTTTTGTATGATCCGGCGACAAGTCACTCAATCAGCCGAGAAAGATCACATCTCATACTGGTCAGACATGGGAACAGACGTGGAATCATGTTCCAATGCTGGTGATTTCTACAAGCCCTTTCGTCACATACGCGTGACTTCGAAAAAACCTTCAGGAGCAACACTATTTCCTATGTGGAGCAAATGCAGAGTGTCTCAACAACTACGACCAGAGAGTGAATCGATGGGTGGAATACCTTAACCAATATTTCGACACATTGTCAATCCTAAAGAACCATTAAACCACCCATCAACCAAAACTGGGGATCTCGAGATCAGTTTATCCGTAATATCGTATGAAGTCAACTGTGAACAGCCAGATAAACTGGAGATTGCCGTGATCGTCAGACAACAGAACAGCAGGAAAGCCTGTGGAGAAGACGGATCTTTGCTTAGATCCATATTCCTAGCGATTTGGCACCTCTATAAAGTCCTTCAGCTGTAACACCCTTTCGGTGCCTAGCTTCCATGACACCCAAAGGAAACACGACGGCTGGGATACTGCCAGATTTCCCAAGCTTAGACAGGAGACCCCGAGATGCTGAGGCCGGGTTCGAACCACGGACCTTCCGGTGAGTAAATTCGCGCTCTAACCACTGAGGCATCCCGCCCCCTCGGCACCGCTATAACCACTCCCCATGCTGTTTAGTCTAATCTGGAGATGGAATCCGTTCCTCCTCGCTCGCAACAAAAAAGGGAATAGAAGGATATACGATAACTGTCGTGAAAATAGTCTTATTGATGTTGCTGCTAAGACTTTCGTGTTCTCTGTGCTACGTTTTTCCCGAGCACGCGCTACACGTACAAGGCCACACCAAGGAGGTTTGCATTCTGAAAGGGGCTGTGTGGACCAAATAACCCTTTGGTACGAACATTAGAACATCGTTACAAATTCGTGCAGCCTACCACAGCATGTTTCACTGACTGCGTTTAATTCCATTAGTCATGACGGCAATGCCCTTGGCTGAAGGTGTCCCCACGAAGCTGGTAATCATCATTGACAGCAATACTAGAAGGGAACATTGGTGCTTTACTGCCGTGCAACTATGTAAATTTATCTGAATAAAGTGAAGCTGGCAAACCCCATTAAGGTTTACTACTAATCAGTGAAAGGTCGGGGCCGGGCGTACGGTGAGGAGACCGCAGACTTCGACAATGAGCCCGGTGCTTGAAAACTTCGATTGGCCACTCGAACGGGCGTGGAAGGATACCCTGAGGAACAGTTAAGTCCCCAAATCTGAGTAGTTGAGTTGGAACTTGCTGACGATACTGTTTTGTTGGGTGATGACTTAGAACTCCAACGTGTACTGCATAATCTAACTCACTAGGCGGTGATTGTAGGATTGGAAATCAATACGCCGGAGACCAAGTTCTTCTCCATCTGCAGGGATGTGCCTCTCCAGCTCTCAACATAAGAGTTGAAATAATTCAGCAGGTTACCGACTTCAAATAACTTAGTCTCACTCACGGGCAGGCTAAAGAAGCCCAAGGGCGTACAGGAAATGTCCGACAAGCCTTCGTGTTATAGTGAGAAAGAAATGTAATGCACTGAAATCGGGCTCTTCAACGCAGCCATCTCTCCGGTCCTCATGTATGCCTGCGAAACATGGTACCTACGATCAGAGGGTATCTAAAAGCTGGAAGTTTTGACCACTGCAGACCATTCTGCAGGCACTTTCTCTTCGTTCCATATTGCACCAATAAGCTTTGTCAGGTGGGTCACCAGGGAATCTCAGCCTTCTTTAAAGAGGACTGGATACAGACCGTCCGGTCCTGGTGCTTTCTCACGCCTCTGTACCGATGTTTCGTATTTCATTTCTTCTTCCGGCGGGCGATCAAGTTTTACATTCCATTCGCTCGTATGCGCTATCCCCACAGGCTGTGTTGTAGGAGGCCAGCTAAACTGTTCCTCGAAGTGTTCGGCCCGTCTTTCCAGTCGACGTTTTTGCGAGTGAATCAATGAGCCATCCTTTTCACTTATGGTTTCACTGACCGCTGCTTCCCTAGAGCCAGTCGATCGTATCAGTTGGTATAAGGCACGGCTGTTTCCGGTGGCAAAAGTATTCTCCAACTCCCGAGCCTTCGGTGTCTACCAGAACTCTCGGTCTTTCCTTAGGCTCTTCACTATTTGGCGTTTGAGGGATTTGCGTTCGCCGTCGTACTCGCTGCCCGCTGGTACGGATTTCCTTGCATCACTCATGGATAGCGATCTCGCCGACATCCAGTGGTCTTGTAGTCGAATTGGAGAAGTCGGACAGACAGCACTGAACGCTGCTAGCATAGCTCCTTTAACATTTTGCCATGCTTCACCTACGTGCTCCCTACTAGAACAGTATTGATTTACTGTAGAGTAGTTGAGCTAGCTCAGGTCGATACTGGCGCGCTATGTTAGTTCTTCTAAGACAGCGGACTGGCATGCTTCTTGCTGACTTGTGAAGGCCTGAGGGGAAACGAACTGTCAGGCGTACACGCACCATGGCGTGGTCGGAATCAAGTTGTGTGTCCCAGAAGGAACGACAGTCTTTAACTGTAGCTCACCACCGTTGGGTGATGGCCACGTGGGGTTCACGGTTGATTTGCAGTTGGCGGCCGCCAAGTTACGCAATGCGAACGTTTATGCTGAAAGTTCGCACTGGCCACAAACAGTTCATGACCAACACACAACTGGAGGAGTCTCTCTCCGATGTCTGTGATACGAGCATCGACTCCGAATCGACCACCCAAATGTGATTCCAAGGAGCTCAGACGACCCACTTTGGCATTCATATCACCCGCAAGGATCACACTGTCAGTGCTTCTTGCTTGACGAATGAGCCTAGATAACTCTCGATAGAAAGTATCCTTCGCAACATCAGAACTGCAGTCTGTTGGGGCATAAGCCGACACTAAAAATACACACCACTTTTTATGTCGAGGCACTGAGCTTCATTGAGCTGGATAACCAGACGACGTGAAGATGACTATTCACTGGGATCCAATCCAGTAAAGTGTGTTCAGCTCTGCGGCTGAATGCAAATCCCGCGCCATATATTCCACGGGCCATCACTTCATCATCATCATTATCATCATCATCAAAGACAGCAACATCAGCGTTGACACTGATGCTTCACTGCCGTCATCGCTTCTGGATCACCGGACACACGAGGGAGGAATGTGAAAGACCTGAGTTCGTCCTTGGCGTTTTGGGATGTATAACCACGCTTTGATCTTGTATGTGTGTTTCGGAGACATAGCATACATCGGAGGACAACTGAATAACTGACCGAGTACGGTCAAGAGCGATATGGAGCAGCTCGGTCTGTGATCTTATTCTGTCGCTGGAACAGACATCAGGTCACGACTTGTGCAGATCTGGAAGATGACCGACTTGTCCGTACAGCGTGCATCCGAGACGTTTCTAGAGCCCACTAATCCTGTCACAGTCGCCAGAAAGTAAGTTCTCTCATTCCCCCAAAGGAAATCGAAAACGAGGAATTTTGAATTGCTGCTACTAGTATGCCAAAGGTGATTTCTTCGTTTATCGGTAGTTGGAAACTTTGCGACCGTATTTGAATTGCCTGACCCTCAAACCTTGTTTGCCAAAACAAAGTTGCTGTAAACAGACGCACGCATAACACTGCATCAAGTGACGCCCCAATTTTGCGATTCCAGTTGGGTCGGTCCACCTACCGTTAACTAAGCGGATCTTCTTCGGATATACAGATTTGTACGCTCACAACCAACACTCACAAGCTGAAGTGATTTATGCGTGCTAACATTTTCACAATAACATAGTTACCCAGATGTTGAGACACTTCAGGGATTCCTGAACAACTACTATTGACCTAGTGAGTATGGAATGTGTGACATAGCAAACACAGCATCGTGATTGCTCTTAGTTGTCGTTCGCCAACTCAATAGTGTCAGTGCGCAGTGGAAAAGCGGACAAAATGAGGTTAGTCTGCAATCGTTAAGCTATAACACCCATTCATTGCCTAGCTTCCATGCCACCTGAAGGAAGCACGAGGACTGGGATACTGCCAGGTTGCCCAAGCCTAAACAGGAGAAGTCGAGATGCAGAGGTCAATTTCGAACCACGGACCTTCTGGTCAGTAAACTCGCGCTCTAACCACTGAGCCATCTCACTGCTGTACTGGGTGCTGGGATCTGAATAGTGTGAAGTCAAAGTTTAACTTCATTTTGCAGGTCCAGCCACAGTACGGCAAAGGATGTTACCAGCCGAGCATTTTGTTTCTATAACTCAGTGTTCATCGGGGATGGATTGGCGAGGTCCAGTAAGATGCATACAACTTGTCAATTCGTTTTTTATACCGGAGGCTGGTGTGCCTTCCCAAATGCCTTAAGGAGGCCTGCCACCACGTCAGCTTCTAATGAAAAGATCCTATCTATCGGATTCTCGTATCAGAGGTGTTTCCATCAAAGTGAAGGATAAAATCGGGTAACCAGCGCCTTGATCAGGTTGACAGGAGCCGGGATTTTGTTTACGGGAGTTGGCTAAACCCTGGTTTCGGGACAGCCATGGAAGGCGTACGACGGTTCAATAGACCGTAACACAAAGCAGACCTACGATGCAAATAGGTTACCTTCTGAACAAGAAGACACCAAGCTCCGGTGATGTTTGGCCTTGTCCGAAAAGTATACCAACTGTCACCACAGTCGCCGGATGCCAATATGAATCCTCAAAAAAAGGCAATCGCTGAGCTTTAGCATAACTGCATAACTGCCGTGCAACTTATGGCTCCTTACATCACTCCGCCGACTTTAGGACAAGGCTATATGGTCAGAGGCAATGATGACATTAAGAGTCTCTTACCGGAATGGGTGCCGACCGCAAAAACATGTGGCGGCATAACAAAATGAAGCAGTTTTCTGGCCCTAACCATGAAAAGTCACAAGACAAACAAATCCGCCCTCCACACCACCCATCATGTATTAAAAGCTGCCGAAAAAGATTTCCATCCACTGTAGACCAGCAGAGTTAGTCCTAACAACCCCCGTTGAACAACCCAGCCTTGTCTGTCCTAATGTAGGGAGAACGAGGCCGATTGAATGGCAAAAAGAATCACGCCGCTTTATGTAGGAAACCGACGTAACTGGTTGTCAGAGATATCTGCATTGTTGAGGGCATCAGGCTCCACCACTACATAGCATCTATGTCGCCTAGATATCCAGCGGTCTAATGGATGTGCAACTGACATTCGTCATTTCGGGATAAGCACCCACTGGCTGTGGTGCTGATCCAATCAGTGATGGATCTTGCGCCCAGCTTTATGAGATCCTTCAGTGGGTACATGCACCGGGTCTGATTACAGTAGTTAGATGTCTGAGTGCGCCTGTCGGTCGCCTATGTTGGTGAGGAAATCTTCGAGGTCCGAATCACCGAGACACAATTAGAGTTGGTAACGGTAAACGGTTTCTGAGCTGTTGTAGTAATCACACTAAAACTTCAATTTTCCACACCACAAACGACACCCGTCACCTGGCACATAACCCCATCATTCAGCGACAGAACCAGATCGACCAGAGTGCGGTCACTCATCGATGGCTTTGTTTGATATACGAATGCCATTCTCACTGGGCACTTTTGGGGGTTCGGATCATACAACGGTACACACTTCTGTGGAGAGTAGGTACACTAGACAGAACACAGCGGCTAATTCCACATGGGGTCGAAGGACGACCCTTGGCAGTGAAGCATTGCTGCTTTGCAGTTGTGGGTACGGTGGACAAGGATGCACAATCCAGTAAACTCCACGTGATGCTTAGGAAATCGTTCGTATCCAACCATCGCAAAATTATGTAAACCGATGAAACTGATAGAGTCTGGTGGCCAGCCATAATAAGGCAAACATAAACATTACGTAATGACGGTATCCACTTAGATGAATGAATCCCAACTTGTAGAGAGCTGAGTAAGAAAGAGAGATCATAGTAAGTACTAACTTGAGGGTGAAATGATAGGGGAAAGGGAGTCTGCTCTATCTTACTGTGCATAAATTTCCTTCTAAAAGTTGAAATCGGACGAGATAATTTTCTATTATGTTTCAAAGAAGGCAGGCAGCAAGCTAGGCAACTTAAAGATCTGCATCCAGCTATGTCAACTCTACTGGTTTGATTAGCAAGGCTATGACGGCTGAAGGCATTTAGTTCAGCAAAGTGTCGACAGGTGCAGGAATCTTCCGATGTGAAGTACGTATCTGTTGATTCGGCGAACTTCTGGAAGCAGCCCTAACGGATCTACAATGAATACACGTCCTTATTAAGCGTTCTAAAACTACCAAAGCTATGTGAAAAGGGAGATTTCAGTCAGACAAGAAATGTTCGCTGCGGAATGACAGAGCGATATCGGACGAAGGTGTCACATACGGTTTGGACAAGCACTGCAATGGTATTCACTCATCCATAAGGTGATGGTAGTCTGTAGCACTTGTGAATCGCATTACATTCTTCGCATTCTCTATTTTATACATCAACATGTGTGCCTATTTGAACTGTATGTTGTGTTTAAATCTATCCAAAAAGTCCACAAAATTCGACCTATCCATCCGCCGGGGTTTTTTCCGCTTGTAACGATTTTGAACGAACTACCACGTCGGCGGACTTCGCCAGTTACTTCCATAAAATCAACCTATTCTTCAACATTAGTATGAGAAGTCACGGGTAGATGGCTAGCGGATTTTTTTATTTGGGATTATATTCCCAAGTGGCTGGACTCTACACCGAAATTATCTTTACGAGTTATCGAACTCCAAACTCTCCAGCTTGTGATGCTATCCATTTCAACACAACCTTTTGGTTAAAGTACATTGTAAGTCGGTGGAGTACAGATGATAAACAATTAAGTCTGGATATGGATTACCGAGGTCATGTAGCTAAAATTGACGAACGGAATCGATTGTTCATACTCACCTGTAAGCCATAATGTGCAACCACGAAAACGACCGGACCCCAGAACAGTTGTGCGCTGAGTCCTGGATACGTACGAGGTTTGTGCAAATACGTTGGTTGCTCGTTCCATGATCTGGATTAAAAATATCAGCACAGTTTTACCCAGGAGTTCGAAAGACACCAAAACAAAATATAACTTAGATAATATGACTTAGGGGCGATAAGTTTTGCCCGTCGAAGTAAATATTGAAGTTGTTTCCGCCAAGGGTGAAGACCGAGTATCTTCCCGTTATTGGACTCAGGGGGAGAAGCAACATAGTAAGTCAATTTTTCACATTCCACGAAATATACAATCAGCCAGCGTCCAAAGCCAGTTGTCTTCATTTGTCAGTAGCAACGAAGCACACAGACAGCCTTTAGAACATCCAGGTTAGGGTATGGATTGTGTGCCAACTTCTTATTTAAAAAAACCATTATTATGGTATCCTTATACCAACAACTGTTGCTCTCCGGCCAGGCTTTTGAGCAAAAGTCTTTCTCCGATGCTTCTAACAACACTGTCGTGCAAGCTCGGGTGCACTGGCAGCATCTCAGCCCATGATATACGTATGTAGATTTACCCTTAGGCCGCACTAGCCTTCGATGCAAACCACAGAGTGGACGCGAGAAGACTTGTAACTGATGAAGCTTCCCATCTATCTTCATTGTTATCTCCCAACTCACTTCCTGTCCTTCTTTCAAATTATCCAGGGGTATTCGTGTAAATCAAGCATCTAGGATAGTGGTCAATTGCACTCCAACATCCACATCTTCCATTTTGTATCCACTAGTCGGGCCTCGTTCTCCAGTTCTTATCTCAGCCTTTGAAGTGCGATATCTTGAGAGACAGGCAAACCGACAAATACGTTATCGACTGACACTTGAAATACTTCTGTAAGCTGAATGCAATATCCAAACAAATTAGTTGAGGCAACGATAACTAAACTACCTAAAAACTATCAGCTACGAATTTTTTGTGCGATTGAAAAGCTGCTGCATCGGGATGAACGTCTATGTGGTACGTCTGAACTATACGCCAAACGTAAGGAAAACTGTAGGCTTTATAACGACTATCACCTGGCGCCGTTATATTGCACGGCGTCCCTACTACTGAGCAACTACGGAGTAAGAATAATCACATGGCCATCAGCCACCGACGACGGGGCCCGTTTCTTGACTAACGAGTATCCAAGACTACGCAAGCTGATTTGTGTCATGCTCACCTACGGTGCAGATTTCCCCGGGCAAAACCTAAGAAATCCATAGCTTAGTTAGCAGTAAACTAAGCCTGCATGTGGCACCGGAAATTGGGCTCCAATTCAAAAAGACGCACTGATGATTTCACCACGACTAGTGATAACACATGCAACTAAACTGCAGACAAACCAGCAACTCAGCGGACCATCAACACAACCTTCACGGCAGGGCTAACATCTACGTACATTCACAAAGTGGAGTAGATACCGGTATCTCTCTGCGGATAGAAATAAGATGACTGATTGCTCTGGTTTTCCGGAACGCGCTCTTGGACCCGGATAAGACCTGGTTAAATCAGAACACAAAGAGCTACACATGTTTGATGGTATGTGGCGTAATGGGTTGAGACCTGAGCACCAACACAGTCGACAAGAGTGCTTCAAATAACTGCTTTGTCTTCGGGTTCATACACTCTGAGGCAGTTTGCTTAGTAACGTTGTACCCGATCTACCCATTGGTAAAGTTCGCCGTCGTCACTTTAATCAGCTTCAATATAACTATTTCACTAAGTCATCCGTACCGATCCGTCGAAAAAAATCGCTCAGCTGTAGCATTCTTTCGGAGGCTAGCTGCCATGCCAACGGAAGGAGGCACGAAGGCTGGGATACTGCCCCGTTGCCCAAGCCTAGACAGGATCAGTCGAGATGCTGAGGTTGGGTTCGAACCAAGGACCTTTCGGTCCGTAAGCCGGAGCTTTAACCACTGAGCTCGAGTCGAGCTATCCCGAACCGATGCAACTGACATCCGGTGGGATTTATATAATACAACTTCACATACTGTCTTCTGTGACTAGCAATTGTTTCACTGTAACTGAACAAAGCCGGCAGAAACTCACCTGACCCTGGATCTTTATGGCCTTAGGAAGTGAAAACGCACATTGGCACTTCATACGCCGAATGATCTAAACTCAGATTACAGTTGACCGCGTCGGGCCAAAAAACATATGTACGGAGGCAGACCAATCGAATGGTTGAAAGACTTTAAACAGGCATTTTGACGTGAGTTAGCTCTCTGTACACGATTTGAAATATTATCTTCGATTGCACCAATATCAACCGGTCCCCTGAATCTTCTTTTGTGGGATACCTGAAAGCATAGCTGTTCTAAACAATGGTATTTCTACGTCTTGGCTAATCTCCCAGTCGTCCAAAATGCAACAGGTTATTGTCCCCGAAAGGCGAACGCCCGGGGAATGTGGGAATTTGTTCGTTCCGATGGACACTTAGCTCCTCAGGTAGAAAGAACGTGGTCAACCTCCGCAAACATCACAACGGTTTTGAATTGTGCATATATTACGTCCACGTATGCCAAAAATTGCGCTAACAGCCAACCATCTGCTGGCTTCTCTGGACCGTCTTCCGTTTATATCCGGTCTCCAGAATGGGTTGGAACCGAGTTTTAGTTTAGTTTAGTTTTAGTTCTGCAGCAGACTTTTGTCTGTAAGCTGCCTACACAGAATCCCTGATTTTGTCTATAATCTGGACAGTTCATGAGCTGTGTTGCATGTGCTTTATACTGCTTCTGGCCCTATGTAATGATAAAAGTGTGGACCTCTAGGTTGTTGGCCAATAGACACCTGAAGAACTAACAAAAACACCACAGCTAGTTATATTCCAAAACATTGCCAACGTGGACCTCTGAAAGCAAGAACTCCGGAACTGGATTCAGTTAGCGGATACGTGACCGACTAAACCTCAGGTCCTGGACTACTTTGTTCACCACACAACACGATTGGAGAGGGGTGCACCTATTGTGATTTCACCCATTCCAATCGACTGGGACCCGAAAATGGGCGGGTTAAAGACGGGGTTCTCGAGGTTAGAAGAGGGTTTGAAATTCATGTTGTTGGAGCTTTTCATAACCGAGGGGAGGAGTAGAACTTGGCGATACTTCCAGCTCACATGAGACCATAATTTCTGGGATAAACACAAAGAAGCGAACAAAACGCGTAGAAACCCAACCCTGGTTGAGACACGGGTATGCAAAGAGAGAGACTGGGGGCGAGTTGCGAGGCAGCTATTCACCGAAAGGATGCTGGGGCTGAACGATTATCACTACTACTTTTGCCAGTTATTTAGGCATGCATACTTATTTACACCCTTACATACACTCGCAGATATTTGTGTCGGCCAAGTTCCAGAACGGTTGGCGGTAAGGAACAAATATATACCTGGGAAACTGCCTTCCAGCAAAGAGGTGCGGTAGCTGTCCCATTTGCCTGACGCCTTGCGGCTAAGAGTGCGAAGAGGGAAAAAGTCGCGGTCATGAAACGCTGCAGGCTACATAAAGGGTTGACAATTACTTGAAATAGATATCGTGCCCACCTCAGGTGTGGAGCCCATCTTTTGAGATTAGGGTACCAGTTGGGTGCTTGGATCTAGAGCTTACAGCCTCCGGTGCTTTAAGAGCCAGCACTTGGCCTGTCACAACTTACGACTAAGATTTTCAAAGAGTCACTACAAAGAGGATAACTACCAGAAAAATAGGGTCCGGGGATTGTCAAGGTTTCTCCGAATGGCGGTCCCCGGTTCAGAGCAAACGCCTGCAGATCAACTGTTCTCATACCTCTGACCTTGGAGACTCCTGGAAATGTCGAAAAGGCACTAAGAAGTCATATGCACAACCAAAAACTCAAGTGTACATCCCGACATGGCTTCCCTGCTGTGCTCATGGACTACGAACTTGACACTAGCTCGCGACAGAGGGTACGAAATCTTGAAGGACTGGCGAACAACTCACGAGATCTCACCAGATTTCAGCATGGTCTTTTACCACCTGAGCTGTACTACCCTGTTAATCGGGCTACTTACACTGAAAATACGGTGCTCACAACCACAAGTGGTAGCAACTAAGTCAACGTGGTGGTTGAATAAGAACGGCTCACTTCACCAGAAGTGCCGCAAAGTGCCTCCTGACTCCAAGGTTTTTCACCGTAACAATCCGGTGGGGGCCGCTGTGCCTATGGCTTACCGTTGCCCTTAGGATCTTGAGGAGAACTGATCGGCAAAGCGCAAATGCGAGGAAGTCCTGCTGAGTGAATATGAATTGTCTATTGGAGTCCATAAGTCCGGGTCCACGATACCGCGGCTAGTATGGGAAAGCGAGGCTCAATTGGAATCCGGGACCCACTAAAAAGATGCACACTACGGGTAACCTCGGAGTGTTCATCCGACTGTACGTTACAGAAATGCAATACACTACGCACAAAACAATGGGGTCTGAAGGCCCTGTGAATGTTGGGACAAAATTTCGACAGGCAAAGCCCGACGCTGTACAGAATGAGGAACCCAGCTAGCCAGAAGGAATGGACAACCAATATGGCGTCCGTGAATAAATGCAGACTAGTGTAGATGCAGAGGCTGGGCAAAGGGCAGTGAAATAAAGACAACTCTCGGTGTTTTCAATCCAGACTGAAGTCGCGAAGCAATACAAACAACTTCAAAACGCCAAAGACAGGCATGGTACCAGGAGGGAAAAGCTGATACATCATTGCGTCGACTGCAATAAGGAAGCGAACAAAATACCAGAGCGTTAGATCACATTCATTCCGGGGTATGAGTCGCACCGAACAATTTCCAATTTGATCCTACGACCTTCCTACTCACGTATATACCTATTGAAACCTTTGCCAAGTGCATGCTCAGACCATTCACCACCGTTCCCATCAATCATATACATTAAACAAAGAAAGTATCGAGACAGTTTGTGCCCCATATACTCCAGAACAAAGACAAAATTTGGCGACGGTCTCACCTACACCCCAAAAAACGGAGAACTTCGCCGACGGTCACGGAATGCAAAATAATAACGAACCCAGCGCGGTGGCCTACAGGCCAGCTCACCTTGAGATTTACTCACGGATTCATGGACTCATGGATTGATACACAGGATCGAGGCTTTTGCCCAAGTTACCCGGGTCGGTTTTGTTCTTGTCGTTCAGCAGCTGTCGTACACCTGAAAGGCACAAGCGAAAAAAGGGTGTAGCACTGCTCTTTAGGTTCTCAGCCAGCACCAGGACTCACATAAAAAAGGGCCTAATGGTGCTTTGAACTGGGTTCTAGAAGGAGCGTGGACAACTGTCGGAGGAAGGTTATTCCACGCAGCTACCACACGAAATGAGAAAGAAATATGCCCAAAGAAAAAGTGCGATCTGAGCTTGAAAGTTTTACCATGTCCCCGCCATGTGTTTGCTGGCTCAACGGTGAAAAATCTGTTGGCCAAACCTTGTGCAAGCATGGCATAAGTAAGAATTAGGTCCCCTGGGAGGCGGCGATACTCGAGGGGAGAGAGGTCAAGCGCCGTGAGACGCATTTCGTAGTCCACGGATTTAGGGTCGGCAACCATTTTCGTAGCAGCTCGCTGGACACGCTCAATGAGGGTTACGTCCTTCGTGCGCCCTGAGTAGAAAACTTGGTTGGCGTATTCAAGAAGCGGTCTGACGTAGGCCCCATAGAGTATTTGGAAGTCCATGCGAGTAATACGGGAGATGGTGCGCCTAATAATCCGTGGAACGGCGAATGCCTCTTGGGCCGATATCTCGTTGTTCAGTGAGAAGGAGATGTTTGAGGAGAACCAGATATCCAAATCCCTTTTGGCACCTATCCTCGTGATGTTTTCTGGTCCATCCTTACCATGCACGACATAGTCGTTCGCTGAGTCTCCTCCGAATGACATATGGACGCACCTTTTGTCGTTCACAGGAAAGTGCCAGTCCAACGATCACTGCCTT
This sequence comes from Opisthorchis felineus, assembly GCA_004794785.1. NCBI lineage: Eukaryota > Metazoa > Platyhelminthes > Trematoda > Opisthorchiida > Opisthorchiidae > Opisthorchis > Opisthorchis felineus. The sequence continues at coordinate 111,237 of SJOL01013228.1, read as the reverse complement.
GCAGTGTCCGTTTGGTGGGCACTTGCATTAGAACTCCAGAATTTCAAGTCGTCCGCAAAAAGTAGACGTGGACTTGAAAGAAAGTCTGGAAGGTCGTCGACCTATACCAGAAACAGCAGTGGTCCCAGAACGGAGCCTTGAGGAACTCCAATGGAGACTGGTGCTAGAGAAGAGTAGGTCGAGCACACTCTTACTCGGAATGTTTTGTCTGATAAGAATGCCTTGATCCAGAGTAGGATTTTCCTTTGAACCCTGTAAGGCTCGAGTTCGTGGAGCAGTGGGGCGTGTGGAACTCGATCGAATGCTTTTTAGAAGTCGAAAAATACGGCATCCGATATGAGTCCCTCGTCCTTGGCTTGAGTTGGGCTGTCCATGAATACGAGCACGTTCGTCACGCAGAAACGGTTTGGGAGAAACCCGTGTTGAACTGGAGATATCAAGTTGTTGGAAGTAAGGTGTTCTAAGATATGTTGCCTCAGAATGCGTTCCATTACCCTGCATGGCACGCTAATGAAGCTTATGGGCCAGTAGCTGCCAGGCGATATTTTGTCATCATTTTTGTATATTCGTGTGGCAATCGCTTCTTTCCAAGCGACTGACGAAACACCAGGCAGAAATGATTTGCTAGTGTAAACGATGGTTCCTTCAGGATACCTGGACGGACATCGTCGGGTTGGTCTTGTGCAAGAGTTGACGAATGTCCTCCACCGTGAAGACCAAATCGGTTAGAGGCCGTTCGTAGTTACGCCTTTACAAAATTAGACGTGACGAGGACGCTGGGGCTAAATATAGACGTGCATAGTGCTCTCTGTAGAACTCAGATACCACTATTGGGTCACTCGTGGGTTCCACGTTCCTGTCCCTCAAGGAAAACGCGGATGGCTTATTTCTGCGGCGATGTCTCATGCATTTAGACAGCATATTGCTGTACTTCCGGGTGAGGTCCAGAATGGTGGCTAGTTTTCATATGTTATGTTGGCGGATTTCTGATTTTCAGCAGTTCCGCATTCTACGGAATGCCAGGTCATCATCCGTGCCCGCTTTAGTCAACTTTTTGAAAGATAGTTGAAACCCCTTTTCCAAAAGACGCCGAATCCTTTTAGGTAGCTTGCGGCTCATTCAACTTTGAGCTGGTTTTTTGGGCCAAAACCGCGTCAGTCTCGTGAACTTTCTGGACAATGGTCCTATATAAATCCTCCACTGAAGCTGGTCCCAGTTTAACTTGTTAAAGAAGCATGCACATTCCCGAGAAATCTGCAAGGTAGAAGCTTCAACTCCACGTTTGAGATTCGGGATTTCTAGCCCGGTAACAGATGAAATCAAAGGTCAGCACACAGTGGTCACTATGCCCCAGTGGAGCGGTAATTATCACCTCATCGACGAAGTGTCTCTCGTTGGTGATGACCAAATCCAAGAGGGATGGTTGTTGGCCTGCGCGGTATCTGGTGGGTCCAACGACACGTTGAGTCCAAGCGCTCTGTTGAACGACTTTGTTCTGCGACGCTGCAAATAGTCCGGAGCTCCATTCGGGAGGCCTTCGGAGCGTTGAAGTCACCTACCAGCAGGAGATGAGTGAAATGGTAGCTGGAGGAGAGTTGCTCAAGGGTTCGTATGATGGATTGGTCATCTTCTGGAGGACTCGAGGAGCAACGGTATACTACATCGAGAAGGAGCGGCCCGGACCCCCACAGCGGGATTTGAATCCACAGTGCATCGCAAAAAGGCGCAGGAGTGGCATCAGAAAGGACATTCGGGATAAGCAGGGCCGCATCTAGGTACAAGGCAACCCCATCAGCCCTCCCTCGTTTTGAGTCAGCTCGAAAAATGGAGCAGCCGTCTATCGAGATCTCCGCGTCAGAGACATCTGGTGTGAGCCAGGTGTAAGTGAGTGCGATTACGGACGGCTGTTCAAGACAAACTGACTGTTTAATATCGCAAAGTTTGTTGAAAAGGCTGAGGCAGTTAGTGGACAAGCATTTCAACACTGTCTCTGTTGCCTCCGATGGTGAGGAGGCGAGAGATTTGTAACCAGAGAGGTTAGCAGACTTACTAGCTGTACGTCGGGTTTGAGTCCAAGGCTTCGAAGGGGCCTCCGCGGCATATTGGTCTGCTTCCCGTCTTGGTGGTTTCGAGGGCTGATTTTCGTTTGCAGGGTTTTCCCACCCAGTGGGAGCCCTGTTTGCGTGGGCCTTTTACTTTTGGGGGACGAAGTTTTCCCCAGCAGGCGGTTATTTCGACCCCTGCTACTTGTAGCTCTTTCAATACCGACTTTTGGACTACCAGATTTGCTGTTGTTTAAGGATTTTGGGCAAACTGGCGCCTGTTTTGTTTTTGGGCACTTTTGCGCGGTTTGATCAGAAGGGTGTCTCTCTGAGGCACTGAGCGCTGGGGAACAGCAACTGGAAGCAGTTCTTTTTGTGGCGCTCCCATGAGGCTCGTTTTTGCAGAGGACTGAACCTTGAAGCCAGCCAGTAGTTTTCTGATTTTGCGAATCTTATGTGGCTTGTTTTGCTGCATTCGCCTTTCTTTCGTGTTGGTGTGGACTCCTGAGTCACCCACGATCAGCGTGGCCAACTGGGTGTACGAAGATTTTCCGTTTCGTTGTGGTCATATTTGTGGCTTCGGCTGTTGGGGTCCTGGGCGACGACTGAGTTCACAATCGAAGAGGTCACCTTGGACAGAGTGGAGCTGGAGATTGGAAGCTTCACATTCTCAGTGGATATAGTGCTCCCGCAGAACTTCCCAACGTCGAGGTCAATGCATGTGGTTGATCTGTCGTTAGGCTTCGCCGCTCGTCTCCGCACGTCTGACCCAGTCCAGGCCAGAAGTTGCGGCTTGGGTGTGGGTTTCAATGCTGCATTTTTATTGCCTGTTACGGAAAGAAGCGCTGATAGCTCTACGTATTTTGGGCGCTGCGTCCACATGAGGCTTGCCTCCTCCCGAGCATCGCTGCCTTTGGTAGTCAAGAGGTCTGCGTTGGTTAAGCAGAAACTGCAATCCGGAGCCGCGGTCGGTTGCGTCGGCGTGCTTTCAGGAGGACAAGGGGCTACAACTACAATCGGTTTCGCCATACGTTTGGGGTTGGCTGAACTGGCGCCAAGCGGAAACTTTTTCGCACCTCTCCCCTAGAACTGCTGTGGTCCAGATTTCGCGCCTCTAGAGGAAGATCCTCAGATATACGCCTGATCGTTGGGTAGGTATTTTGAATGCTGACAGCCCACTCCAAGATTTTCTCTACTGCAGACGTGCAGGACAGGGTGACTAAAAGCCCAAGTGTTCGCTTGCTTCTCTTCTGACGTAACCAATCTGTGTGAAGCAACTCATGGTCGGGCTTCGTGAGAACACTACCAAGGAGCGACTCTGCCTGCTTCGTTGGCATGATTTTTCTGGAGAACGCCCCCCAGATGATCACCCTGCTCTCATTTGCGCGCCTGTCCACCAGAGAGACCGTGGCGGTCTTTGTTGCTGCCTCAGAGAGCTGGGTGACTTTCTTTGCAGCCAACGGACCAGAGATGGATAGCGCAAGGTACTCTTTCAGCTAACATGTGACCGGTCACTTTCCCAGACAGTTGAATGACTGGCCAATAACCGCGGTTCATAAAAGCCTGTATGACAATTGGGACAGAACAACAGTTAGTAGCTCTAATGAAGTTGACCGTTAACTTCAGCAGTTAAATGTCTTCGCCCATCCTTTGTAATGAATGCAAAAATAAGTCAGTTTGGCTCTGTCATAATGCTGCATTCAGAATGACCCACACAGAAAGTGCTCACCCACCCAGCGCTCACAAATTCGACCCTATTCATTAGGCCAGAGAGCTTCCGTAGGCGTCGCATAATTGTCCGCAGCACCGAGTGTTGGATTTTTTATAGACCATCGTTGCCTTCGTCAACATGATGCAGTGCATATTGAGGGCATTTCACGCGTTCGCCAGCTGCAGCACGTAAATCCGCATAATCGGAAAGTACAGCCCGTTGCTGAACTCGGTTAAAGCTACAACCCTGTCCCAGGATTCACCAGCGATGTCAAATAGAGGTTTGGCTGAGAAAAAGTCAATGTGTTTAAAATACCCCAGCTGATTAGGAGTTGAGTGAATTAGAAGGAATTCGGGCGACCGAAAATTCACACCGGTTGTCCATACCACCCCGCTCTGTTCACTAAAATTCTCTGAAGTTCATTAATTAGATCAAGCCCTATTATAATCGGCCGTACGGAATTTTGCATTGGAATAACCTGAAGCCTTCTCACGAGACTCTAAAGGAGGTAAAAATACCATCGATTCCTGCCAAACTCTGTAATTTTCCCTATTACTTAGGCAAACAGCTGGCTTACTTGCTTCCTACCGTGTTGTCTAACCTTCTACCTTGCCAGAGATGACGCAGTTACTCTCTTCCACTATCCTTACTTCTCCCAGGAGACTTGCGGTCAGCGCAAAAGACGGTGCACCACTTTTTACCAATAATGCTGGCCTCTTCCATCGCTGGCTAAGTGAACTGAATACTAGTCAGCCAAAAGTACACGTAGAGGTTTGTTCTACACTACTCGCACTTTACTGACATTATATTGGCAAGCTCAGACAGTCCGTGGTTGCTGTGTCAATCAACATGAATCCTTTTCCACCTAGGTTCATTTAACAGCTTATTGCCACTACCCAACTGGAACAAACTTATGGCTTTTTAGTAATAAACTCTGTTGTCTGATACCTCCCTAAGCTCGTCAGATTCCACGGACCTTATCCCATTCCCTCCTATTCCCATGCTCCGTGCCCTGACGGTAGCTGACCTGAACGCCCTCTATGGCCGTTATCGACGCCGACTGGACTCCATAATATTTCCACATTGGTCTCTAAGTGAAGCGAATTCACATGTGATTCTATATTGTCTTGATTCTCCCTCTTGGCCAATCAAAATCCCACCGACCACAGTGAGGCACATCCCCTGTTCGATCACTTCAATTATGAAGTGACCAGACACCGAAGTCATTCAGTGAAATGATGGCGCAGCACTGACTCACCCGGTCTAATGGCACACCCATAACTAATCTCCACATACCCTTTACTGTTCCCTCTCGCTATCTTGGACCCTTAGTTGCAACTGTGAACGCACTGCTTCCCTGGTCCAAACCGCCTCTCAAAGGTCCCCCTCCAATCCATGGAAGTCTCTCCTCGGACGCAGCCACCTCGATGTTCCGCCATGCATTCAGTTTGCTCTGCCCACAAATCCAAACACTTGTTACGTTGCTCGTCTGGTCCTGTGATTTGTCACTACCACCTCCCAAGTACCTTTTGCCCCTGACTCCCCCCCAGAAGAAATACCATTCATCCTTACAGTTTCTGTGCACACCATAATCCTGTGATACAAACTGTAACTTATCCCTATTGCGAACTCCTCTGCTTCATTATCCATGTTCACGCTTTTCGAGACTCCGGTCATCAAGTCAACTGTTCGGGGCCACCCAGCCTCAGCAAAATTTTTCAGTGTTAGTTCAGATCGGCTGGCCCTGATGAGTGAAATTCTTGAACCTCATGGAGCCCAATATTCTTGGGTTTCCCTCTGAAATTTACAACCCATTATCACTCGCATGGCAGGGCCCCTTAATTTCGTCTTCCCTCCGTTATGCTGGTGCCATAAATCGTGATATTGTAACGGCCTTATCTTGGCCTAGTTATTATTCTCCCTACTAGCCGGGGAGGAGACCCGTTAAATGCGTTTAACCGTCATAAATGTCCACCGCGTTTAAATCGTTTCAACGTTGGCAAGACCCGAACTTTGTTTGGTAGCGACCATTTTTGTAGACACCACGCTTTCAAGCTTTGCCAGGTACCCGAAGCTGGCGTCATTCCTGTTCTTATTTTGAACATACCATTCTTTTCATTCAACATACACCTATTCAGGTAATATCCAGGTGCATTCGATACACCGTCGAAGTATCCCTCGTTGTTAAGTTATAACGTTTTATGGTTTCCGTTTCACTTGAGCCTCTGCAGATATTCTACAGAGGTGAATTTTACCCTTGTCAGTTGTAAAAATGTGATGTGACATGGTCTAGACCCCTGTAAGTTTTGACCTTACGTTTTCTTTTACCAACAAACGTGTCACAGACCTGGCAGGGATACTCCACTGGAAGTATTATGCAACTTTGATGATTAGTGCAGTCAAATATGCCGGATGGATACATACCCCTAAAAAATGTCTCTAACGAATACATTTAATTCAAGTAAAAAGTCGTGGAACGTTAGATTCAAATGTGGATAAATTTGAATGTGGGAGACTAAGGTTCATAAGCATAACTCGCAACGAAACTGCAGGAACACCCGCCAAGTGCGGCACAAAAATCACTGATCCCAGGAGGCAAGGAGGACAACTGAGCCAATGCAAGAACACATAATTAAATTACAGTAGACAGGCGTATTAAATGCTGAAATAATACTTCTTATTTCAGAGAAGACAGGAGCCATAATGCAGATATTTTTTGGCCTTACACGACCCCGGGTCAATGCGAAGGTTTGAAGCCGCTATGTGGACGACATGTTTTTACCAGCCGGACGGCCTTCAGAAGGAGGTACGGACAAACTGCTCAAGAGAAGGTCCGGTTGTATGAAGATTACAATGCAAAGAAAAAACTGCAAGCTGCCAGCTTTGAAACTTTTTCAGAGGACTGCTTTTGGACCACATGCATATATGAGAAGGAGATGCATGCACAACAACGTGACCAAAAGGCAGACTCTCAGATACGTTCAGAAAGGAGCAGTATTCAATGGGTATTGAAAAGAGGAGGAACGTGTTGCGGTACTACAGACGTCAGAAGAGAAGCAAGTATTCAAAAGGAAGTAAGTATACAAAAAACTGCATCAAAAAACGCAATGCGCCGGACACCACAACAGCGACAACAGCAAATACTCAAGCTTGCTATCAAAAGGATATTGCCCGCCTGTATCAGGAATGCATCTGAGAATGGCACAATCAAGTTGATTTTCAGCAATTCTTGAGTCAACTTTTACCTTGAATTCACTTATTTCAATACGAAGGCGAAAAATCAGCAGGGGAATCATCATACAGTAATCACTAGACACTACACTAGTCAAACCGGAATGAGACAACCTACAAAGATGGAAGAAAGCAAGGCAACTGTAAAAAGAATGATCCGGTTCATCTAGTTTTCTTGCATGAAGATCAAGGAGTTTGCCATTGCAACATAGAATACGCAAGGATAATGGTGCGTAGAGTTGCCGAACAGGCGACGGGATTTCCAGGGGCGTGGTACTGCTGAACGGACTCAATCAGCCGACATTGTGTTCTTTACCCACTCTTTGCATCTTTTGCAAGCAAGAGACTGCGGACTCAACCGAATAACCCCAGCAAATCGGAGTATCATAAGAACAACAGGATCGGCGGCGGGAACCTCCTGACAAAGGTCACAGAAAATTAGCGAAACGAAACATTTCTAGGTTGACTTAACGGGCCAACTAACCGTAGTCAGGCGTCGGTCCCTTCAAAGAAACGTGTATAAACTCACGCACATATTTCCTCAACACACTGCTGCGAATAAACTGTTCTGACTTGTTTTCAAACGTGTGATCAGCGTCGCCACAACCAGAGATCAAACGCTCGCTTCAAAAATAGCAGGTTGAACGACCAACTTGATACCTCAAAGTTTTATGTTTTAACGCACACGACCGCCCTTACCATGTGTTATTTTGAGCATCCCTGTTTTGCCTTACACTGGAATCTCTATTATCTTTTCGTGATAGTTTGATACGGCGGACTTGTTAAGCCAGTAGCCAAACGTAAACTTTGCAATGTATATATCAGCGCAGTAATGTGCAGAACGGCGCATCATATCAGTGCTCCTTCTTTTGTAGCTTTACGCGGTTTCCAGGAATAACAACTCAAAATACCGCAGTACAATAGTGTGAGCTGCAGATTTTATCTCGTAATAACGATTGGGGTCGCATTCCATATGTTGGCCGCCAATGGAATCCCTTAGTAGCCTAGAGGCTATTCGTAACAGGCTCATGCCAGACAATCCTGAATGCCTAGGGCCATGTTACGGTCTCAATAAACCAGATCCATTTAAGAGGAGCCGTATCATCACTAATTTTTCTTTAGAGTACAAAATTTTCCGGATCCTGTATACAATAAATATGCCTAACCTAGGTACTATCTCTGATAAGGCAGAAAAAGTTTTGACCGGTACTCGGATGTCCACATTATTCTGCGATACGTTGGAATAATTTTACCCCAGGTACCACTGAAGCACGTTCCGACATGTGGAGACCAAACGCTTTGCAGTTGCGGCGTGAGAACTGACCAACAGTAACATGCACATTTGTGTGCCGTCGCTTGCCAGCCTTAGATAGCCTAGATAACCATGACCATTCTCTAGAAAGCTGCAAAAATTTTGATGGGTCCAGGCTGTTTCTTAAGGAACCAGAGGTGAAACGCACAAGCTTGTGCCTAGCTCATAAAATGCCCGAGGTGTGGTTCAGCTGCAAAAGTGTGCACCATAAAAATTTTGGATTTGGACCAATTAAGTAACAGTTTGAGAGCTGCGCGAATGTGGCCTCAGAGGACATAACAATAATATATTTATTTCCCAACTTGTAGGAAGCATGTCAACTGAAACATGATCTGTGTAAACGTCGTGGGCAACCACACAGCGGAGTGGAAGGTAAGACCAAGGAGCAATGCTCAACACGTGATAAGTTATTGTAAATTTTGAAGAACAAAAAAATAGAGCAATTGGGTTACAAGTTCACCCACTTCAGTGGCGAAGCCGGTTGAATTGAACTAAAATTCAAAACCGTTGCTGAGCGTGAGTGACCTTGGGCAGTTGGCTTAGTATTCAGGGTCGCGAAAAGCGTGAGTGGAGATGAAGGTATGAGAAAATGCACAATAGAGTCAGATGGTAAGTTGCGTCTCAGAAGTATGATTTACACTGAAACTGGATAGGCTCACTGCCGCTGTTGAAGGAAAGTTGGGTGTAAAGGTTATTTGTGAGGGAGGGGTGATGCTAATCAATAGGGCAGCACGAGAACCGTAAAGCAGTTGAACTTGCTAGTGGAGCAAACTGAAATTTCAGCGCAAACCGGGATGGTTAACTCTGAACGAAGGGTTCAGTGGAGTGGAACAAACTCGTCTCAGAGACGGTTGGGTGCATTTGAACGATTTGTTCGATTGCAATTAAAGAGACGAGTGAGGTGAATCAGACAGTTATAGAACGTTTTCAGCAGTCTGTTGGACCACGTCGAGTTACTCTCGAAACCCCAAAAGCCAAATCGTTTATCTGCAAATACGGTACTATAAACACAATAAAAAATAGCAAAACTGTACACGCCTCAAATAGTGGGACTACGCTGGTTTCTATAAACAGGTTTAGGAACTGCTAATTTCTAACGGATCCCAAAGTCCACACCGACTCAAAGCCACGTGTTTACAAGATAGCAAAACCACGTGTTGACTTAAATAACACGTCCGATGACAAGGTCAAAGAACGGTCTATGTTCAGGTCAAAAGCAAGAAGGGTGGTATAGGAGCAAAACCGAAATAACAAACACGGGGATTGCCGTTGTACAAAATAAGAACAGAAGAAAAGAAGCAACACCGCCCTCCGAAGCCAGCATGGCTTTCCCTGGTCTACCAACTCAATCCACCGCATGCAAGAATGAGATCAACGAGAATGGTACAACTGCTCTAGCCACCAACGCTTCCCTCAATCCGAAGCATGCGCCTAGAGTGGGTGAGCAACTAACTGTTTTCTACACCTTCCAGCAGGCAGTTGCGACGTATATCACGCCTAACCTTACCCGAGACAGCCTCTATTAACACTTCCGGAATGTGGCCATCACTTCAGGGCTTGGCCTTCACTATGATGCCTTAAACTGTTATCGTGGCCTCCACGATTGGGACAACCACGACCTCTGCCACTGGAGCCTCTGTCCCGTTGAGGAGAAAAGTTCCGTGCCTCCTTCCAGTTTGAGCCAGAATCTCTTCCATCCTGAACTCCAAGCCGTTTTTTTACATGGAGTAGAGTTACCCCTTTCTTGTGAATCTCCCAGCGGTATCTCCTCATCGCTGGCATCCTCTATCCCCTCTTCTGACCCAACGTTCGTATCTACTTCATCTTTATCTTCATTATCTCCACCGGCAGATTCTTCCTTCGTTGCAGCACCCTTAGCTTTTTATATTACTTGGTCGTCATGCTCTTGCTCGTTGCCGCAATTTTCATTTTGTAACGCAGTAGATGCAATAGCTGAACTTGACTTTGAGAACCCCAGGAAGGCGGCGTTAAAATACTGATTGCAACGCCCTTTGTCCAGAAGATTGTATGACGCTGGTTGGCAACCTCGAGGAAACTTTGAACGTAACATTTCCACGGCTACAAATTTGGGAACGCCCATTATAACGGATGCTTCGCTAGTCTCTGGCGTTAGAAGAGCGAGGTCATCAGATGACTCATCCAATAGAATCTGTACAGTCTTATCATCAACAGACAGTGATTCCTCACCGGTAGTAAATTCTTCGTATTACTCTTGACGGATATTGTCTTCACCGCCATTTGTTTCAGCTGTTCCACAGGGCATGAATGCTCATCCAATACCGTCTTCAACTGTGGGAGAATCCGAGGTAGGTTTGGTGTCAACAGAAGTTTGTGAGGTTTTGCGTGGTTAGGTGCAGTTGGTCTCTTGGCATCAGAGAAAACATGCAGTTCAGTATGATGTACATCAAACTCAATAGGCACGATATGTCGAGATATTTCGAACGCCACAACCCTTTGTATGTTGCACTGCCAACAATCCCACAAACCTTCCATGGCTGCATCAATGCGTTCGTCCCAGCCACGTTTCCTCTCGCTAAGTCGTAATAATCGTTTGTGTTGAAGTAGAAGCGGGGCCACGAATCCGAGGGGGTCATATAGTGAAGCGATGCAAGAAAGTACGCCACGTTTGGTCGTTGAGCGTTCTGACAAATCGACCTTTTATCGGAAGCATTCCGTTTTGACGAACCAACACAGACCAAATGTCTTGTGCAAACTTGAATCTGAAGTGTCGAGGTCATCTAGCTCGGATGTTTGCTCGCTGGTAGGGATGATATGCTAGACTTCTGGACTGTTGTTTACCCACTTATGCAAATGGGATCCGCCCAGACTCAACGTCGAACCGAGTTCACGAACTGGTTCCCTGGCTATATCGTCAGATTCAACTGATACAAGGCGATCAGTTACGTAAAAGCTTTCCTCTATCGCAAAAACTGTCCTTTTTTCAAAAACATTCCTGTTGTCATCAGCAACCCTACGCGGAGCAAAAGCGGTGCATAACGGGGAAGAAGTGGCTCCGGACGGGTGCACCTGAAAATGATAGACGTCTGTGGTTCCAGCGGGCGGGGTTGGTCCGAAAATAACCCATCCAAGGCCGTTATATATGCGTAAGGATGTTTCGGAGATCCCAGACGTTGCTCGATAACCCAGTGGGCCTCTGAGACATTTGGTTCTATCAAAACTGAGACGATATTTCCAAGACTTCATGCGGGCTGAACATCCGCAAGGGGCGTCCATTGGCTCAGCGACAAATCGTCCAGAATCGATGCCTTCATGATGGGAAGTGACCTGACAGTGTATTCACAGTCGACGTCCACGACATACCCGTCAATTAATGACTGTATGGCAAAGCTGACTGTCATGGTACTCAGTTTGCCTGGCCAGTCAGGGTTCAAAATTTTGTAGTGGCCTGCTCATTTTCAGCCTGTTTGGTTCATTGAACAGCTCCATTTCAGCAGTTTTGTTCGTTTATTCCGATTTGTCTATTCTGACTTCCTTGTGTGTTGCCTTCCAAACAGTCTTCACCGCATTTTTTGTCGATGGGGAAGATTATACGATATGCAGTTTTCTTTCCTTGATTTGATCGGTCCAGTTTCCGTTTTGTTTCATTGTGGCTGTTGACTGGTCCACGGAATATCCATTTTGTTCAACGCAGTCTCAATTTGGGTTTTCGTTGAGTCTTCTGGTGTCGTTTTGGTACGCGTTCCACTGGCTTTGGTTTTTGCCTAGCCCCTTTTGCCCGCCTTTTGGGCTTCTCTGGATCCTTTATGGTCGTGTGACTGTGTTCTTGAAAGTTTTGCCTTTCTGAGTGGTTGACAGATTGCTTTTGTACCATGCTTCAGTATATTCATGACCCTTCTTTGTTCTTGCTTAGGATAGTACACAGATATTGCTCAAGCTGAATCTATGGCCTTCTATGGTCTGGAAGAGCTTGCATAGACGTATTTCCTTCCAACTTTGAACCCGTGTTGCTTCAGTGCATGAAAGCAGCTTTGCTTGTGGAGCCTTGGACGGCTGCCATAGTAATTCGGGATTTGGTCCGTATGAGTCAGCCTTGTAGGCTGTGATATGTATTTGGCCACTAAGAAGTCTGCTGGTAAGTACGTCCAGCAATGCCAATTGTCCGTCGTTCTCCTCTTTTGTTGTGAGTATGATGCCGTCAACGAAGTTGCTCGATAATTCATTTGTTCGATGTAGTTTATCCGTTCTGATAACGGCAAAACTATCATCCATGTAACTTATCCAGAACTTCGAATATTTGCCTTGAAATACAGTTTGTTCAAGTTTCTGTGATGCCATCTTGGCAGTAGAGCCCGAAACTGACGATCCCACTTGTGCACCACTATTTATTTGTAGCACTCATTTGAATTCAAAATATGCGGTCGGTCAAAGTTCTAGCGAGTTACAGACATTCTTTTCTTTCAGGGGTTAACTTGGCAGTCAACGGCTGTCCAGCAGTTCTCTCAAAACCGCTTTGACTGAAATGGAGTTCACAGGTGTGAACAATGAGCCCGCATCAAACAATACCATTTTTTTGTCTTTTTCACTGTCCATGTCTTTCAATGCGTTCAAGAATGGCTTTGATTAGTACTGGGATTTACTGGTGAGATTTAAACTTTTATCGTAATGCCTTTGAGAGATTGCACGTTTGTGTCACAGGGAGCGACAAAATGGTTTCTATTGGCTTTGTTTCTTTGTGCACCCTCGGGATACCGTAGAACCTGGAAACGTGCGACTCACGAGCTCTCAGTCTCCAACATTCTTCTGCAGATCTTAGAGTCTTTTGTGGTTTTCGCTGATTTTGTTCGCTGGCTGTTTTGTTTGGTCCTTTTCCATGCGGCGATATGTGGTGGTATCCTCGAACGAAGCCTCTGCTTTTTTTGTGTAGTCCAGTTTGTTCACGACGAATGTCAGGCATCCCCTGTCTGTACGTAGAATGACAGTGATTTTGTCTTTGTTTGGATTGGTTAGTGTGTCATTCTCTGCATGGAAGAAACCGTTAGATGTTATGTTGCGTCAGATGGCTGGAAAGGCGTTTGTCGGAATAGTTATTGGGTGTTCTCGTCGACGTGTTTAGGCTTCGTTGCAGCTTCTAAGCCGGGCATGGCGGATTCGCGGAGACTATATGGTTGACTTTGATTCCTCTGACAAGAACGTCCCGCGCTGCCTGCGTGAGCTACCAATATTCAGACGCATTGAAAATAGTGGGTTTCAAGCTGGTAACAAAACCTTTGATTCTGGAGATCAGTTGCTTGTAGTTGCATCCAGCCGTGAATCTTAAAATTGGGTAGCAATAGGTGACTATTCTACGGGCGAAGATTAACCGTTAATGGTTGCGGCTGCTTATGCCTCACAGCCGAAGTATGGTGTATACTATGGTTTACTTGTTCCTTCATAGTCCCACTTCTTTAAGTTGTAGGCGCGCTTTTTTGTTTAGCTGGTACTCCTCTGAGCCTCTTTCAGCCCCACTGTGCGGAGGTGGCAGTTTAGACTGGCTTTAGGCAGCAGTATTAGTTGTTCAGTTTAGTTTCAACTGTAGTGGTCTGGGTACCAAAAAAAGCTACTTTAGGAAGAGTGTGTGGCAAAGAAATAAATATAATTACTCTGAATTGAGTACACAATAATAAAAAGGGTCGAATGGAACAGACTCACTAGGAATTTTTCCTTTTAAAATAGTTCGTCGTTGGCCCAGGTCAGTGAATAAATAATAATCCGGTCGTGGATGTCCAGGGGTCTTCTTTCCGGGAAGCTCTCATATACAATAAACTCCGAAGACAGTCTGAAATGGTTCGATACCAGAGTTAGCACATGAAGCTCGCGAATGACCGCTGTAAGCGCGAGTGAAATGAGAAGAGAAAATCGGAGAATGCGACCACGCCTGCATTGTATGTAATTTGTACAAATGCGCGTTTTTTGTGGTTTTGCGTACTCAAACAAAAAACGTTTAGGGAATTGATGAAATACGTAACGTCATAATGAAAGCAAAAGAAAGGTACAAAACACCACCCAACCTCCCTTAATGATATCTTTGGACCACGGCCTCGCACACGTTTATTCGTTCTGAGCGAACCACAATAGCTGTCAATAACATCCCACACATAATGAGACAACCCCTGGTAGAGAAGAAAAAACCAAGACTAAGATAAGAAAGTTTCGAATATAATAAGACACACAAAAAACTCGCAGAACAAATGACTGCTGAGCGGATTGAATTGGAAAACGAGCCCACCTCATGGGTATTGGTTGTTCATCGTCGGCTAACTGCCACAAAAGTCCATAAAATATATGTCTGTCCGTTTATCTAAGTGAAAGCAAGGGACAACCAAGAACGAAGATCCTTAGATCGGCAGATTCTGTGAACCAGTAGATGTCGGGCAGTTGGTTTTTCAGAGTGTGACCCCACGCATTCTTATTATATCTTGACAGGCACTGCTCTGTTCTTTGGGTATGTGATCCACCGTAAGTATCTCCGTACCGACTAGTCACCTTACTATCCCTACAATTTGAAGCTGGACCAGACTGCGTTGTAGCTTGCGATCCTGAGGCCCAACAGAGTATAGACTCTCCTCCGGTTGAAGCGTTTTCACGAAAACTGCTATGGAAATCTCTGACTGTTCGAATCCAAGAGACATATGATGCTATGATGATTTGGGAAGATAAATCCCTTATTCACAAACCAGGAAGATTTAGAGGCCTGTTGTACATACCGTAATCAGTTAACTCTTATTTCGTTTCCTATCACTGTGGCCACTAGGGCATGTCGCAAATATCACACGCGCGCCAACTCGCAAGTTGCGACGCACTTTTGTACTGCATTCAGCTTAGTTTGCGCATCGTCCAGGCTCTGTTTTTGGCTATTTTGTGGGCCTGGTCACGGAAAACGTTGTGTTTCCACCGACCAGTATTCGCCCAACACAATAATCATGCGTTGAAATCGTAATTTTTGTCGTGGTTCCTCATGCTTACCCAACAAACCTCATGCTTTAATTGAACGGCCTTTGCTTTTTACGAACACTGCTGGCCGCAGTGCGGTCAGTGTTTCGGCTGTTCTTTTAAAAGCGGAATAATCGTTATTTTACGCAATGAGATCAAACAAACCCTCGTCACTTTTTTGACCTTCCACTGATATACTGATTTTTGAAAGGGAATTTCAGCCTGTCCGGAAGGCGCTTCCGGTGTTCTTGAATAGATACCGGGATTATACAAGAGTTATACAAGGGACCATGTTATGACGAAGGAGAAAGCGCGAGGTGACTTTATTCTTGAGATGATAAGACCCAAATCTTTTTCAGCGTTCAGAGATTCTAGTGTCACTAAAGACTGACTGGTTGAATCAGTTGCAACTCAGAAGTGCAGCTTCTCGTCAGACAAGTGGAGTGGAAGGAGTTTCAACAATACGGACAGCCAGTATTGAAGCAGGTTTAGCTAATACTAACAAACCCATGTATATGGGACCACTGTCATTTATTTCCGCAGAGCGCTTTAAGAGGTCAGCAGTAGAGTTTACTTCCTTATTGCGTGTTACAGGGCAGACAATGGGCGTCGTGCAGGACCGTGCATGGAAATCTGCTGAAAAACAAGTCACCGAGGCTAATCCTGATAACATATTTAACAATCCCATTCTAGAACCACCTCAAATCAAGCCGTGCATGACCATTTTCCAAGCTTCTAATTATGAAGACTTTCTTGGAAGGACAGCAGCGAACACCCCTCTTCCTGAAATTGCGAGTGCGACTGCCTGTCGACCATCTGGTCAACCATCAGTAAACACACCCCAGCTACCAATGTTTCCACACAGTGACAATCTACGGGTATACTTGCGTCCGGAACTACGAGCTAACCAATGAAAGCCTAATCATTGCAGGAAGTTAAGCTGAACGTTGACTCCCTCCTAATAGCCTTTCGCCGTAGTACTTTAAGCCTGCCAGAAGATGAGTTGTTCCTCAAACTACCTCTGGAGTAACTGTCATGCATCCGCTGTTTTATGCACCTTTAACTGGTAGGTGACTTTAGCGCAGTAAGTTCCGTCTAGATGAAACTCTTGGTGGACTTGCATAGAAACTGAATCAAGTTGACCAGAAGAGTTCTAGGATTTAGCACCTTACCGACTGGACGCTGCACGGGCCAAATAGCCTCTGCTGGGAAATCCAAAGGGTGTTCCATCGATGGAGCCTTATTCAAGAAACATAATGATTTTTGTGTTTAGACGTTTGACTATATCTTCTGTTAGGCTAAAAGCGTTGAAACACAAGCGTTTATTTATAACGTTTTTGATGTAGGATCTGCAGGTAGGTGTGCGTTTTCTGACTAGCTCAAACTGGGACCGGCCTCAGTGGAGGAGATTTGGAGGACCTTCATCCAGGAAACTGAAGAAGCCGGCATGGTGTTCATCTCGAAGAAACATAAAACCTTTTGAAGGTCAACCATGGATCGTCTAATTTCCTGTGACTTAAGCGCTAAGGAAGACCATCTTTACCGGCCCCGTGGAGCAGAGCCTTCAGTGACTTTGCTTATCAGCAACTAACACGAGTTTTACAAGTGCTTCTTTTGAAAAACTGATCTGTCATGCTTAGTGGAGGATGGGGCCACGGTATCGGATTCCAAAATTTCATTGAGGTCATATATCTAGATTTTCTGAAAACATTCAACCATAACCTTCTGTTGTCCAATGCTCCAGTCCACTTAATAACAGACTCGCTATTCAGTGGTTGCAAGGCATTCGTCGTGGAGGTAAAATCAACTTTATATTCCTCTCAGTTAATAGTTGCAAAGTGCTACATGAGATAAACTTGCGAGTGTGCTATTCAGCGCTGACACTAACGACCGACTGTATTCCGCCAAACCCTTCTGGTCACAACCACAGATGGCACAAGGTTATGGGGACCTGTCCACCTGTCTGACAGCTGAGTAAAACCCGACACCCTCACTACTCCGACGCGTGCAAACGTAACTCTTATTTCACACAAATATCATCCGTGATATTACACATCATGAGGGCATCCTTTCAAAATATCAAGACGATTTGCGCTAATATCGACCCGGATCCAGCATACAGAATTAGACTAATGGCAAACTTTAGTTCACCATCATCACAGCCACCAAAGCAACTCCAACAGTCACATGAGTTTTATGGCCAAAACTGCTACCCAAACTATCCCCATTATGTTTTGATAGATCGCAGCTTTGTGAGATTTAGACCAAGATACGCTTATCGAAAACGTTTTTTGTATGTAAAAGAAACCAAACAAGTATAAGTTTGCTAGACTAAACCTATTTTTACTATACAATGTAGAATAAGTAGTAACTTTATGCTCGCTCAGGGGATCCTCTCCTGTGATCAGCTGTTCTACGTTTGTCTGCACACGAATCTATGAGAACCCCTTTAATACTTCACTGTAAACAACTCCCTTCTAGTAGGGGTGTCCATGCCAAGGAACCTCTTCCTAGCAGTAGTTCTCCAGAAGGACACCAACACTTTATTTAATTCTTATAAATTTCACAGCGAATATTGATCCAATCAGTCCCAACTTATTGCTTGCTCGTTCCCAAATTTCATCGGTGAACTATAGTGCGACGAGTTCTTTAAGAATCTGATCCTATCATAAACTGTTCATCCTATATGTACAGAATTTGTAAGACAGAATTTTTGAAAAAAATTTAAAGGTTAAATGAGAAATGAAGATCAGAAATACAAACTAACAATTAAAATAATAACCAGCATATTAGCAGCCTATAAAAAATAGAGGAATTATATCGCTACTTTCATTGATCCCCATGTGTACGCCAGAGTGCACGATTTGTTAACATTCAGTAACCTAAAATCCAGACAGTATTCACATGCTGACGTGGATCATCGAAAACATGTGATCCCCAGTGTGTCTGCCAGAAACCCATGAAACGCGAATACAGTGTGTAGGATCCGAGTGGCATGGAAGCATAAAATTATCGAGTTACATGAAGCTGGTGTTCAGCAGGTAGTGAGTAGTAAGAACAAGGGACAGGGTAGTCAGCACTGTATTGACAACTGGTTCCGTAAACAAGTGGGTCAATATACAGCAGGACATAAACAGAACGTATACTCGACAAGCAGAAAGTGTTCAGTGAGACCGCAGGTTGTCCTGGAACCAATAACACATAAGCACTAAATGATATACAAACATAAGGAAATGGGCAGTCAGATGGCCTGAATAAGCATCACACAAGGGTAACGTCGCAGAAGATAGCTAGTACCTTCGGGAAGTAGTTCTGAATTAAATAGGGAAACGGAAACCATCTAGAGTAAGAGGTATTTGGCGAGCTCGACATGAAATGTGTACATGCAATCCTCAGCTGACAGAGTGACAAAGCTGCACTTGCAATAAATTAAATTGTGACACACGCTTAGGCCCGTTTAAAGCGTATACTATTAAGTAAGATGTAATATGGTGGGATTACCAAAGGCCGGTTGATATGGAAGCCGATCTGGTGAAACGAATGACGTGCTCCGTTGGCGTCCGATGGCTTCGGGTTCGATCTCCGGGTCGGCCATCTTGTTGTCAAAGCAGACACCCGGAATAGAATAGACAAGAAAGTCTATGCGGCCACGAACGGGTCACTAGAATCTCAGAACCAGCAGCCAGAGGGTTAGTAAACTTCAAGTAGTAGCGGGAAAATAAGGGGCGACGTGCAGGGATGCGAAGCAGCCTTACGGTAAACAGACAAATCACGCCACTCGTGGGTATTCAAAACAAGTAGTATAAGCCACCTCTGATCATCGTCTATCTACTCATCGACTCAATGCACCGAGTCTCTTCTGTTTCGTGGTCAGAAAACCGCGGAGGATAAGTTTAAATTCCCACTTGGTTGAAAAGCATGTTAATTTTAAGAAAACAAATCAAATCGCTCAAGCATGACTACTTTCGACTCTTCAGACGTGATTATTCACTTGTGTCCAGCGTGCGCTGTTGGAGTAGTGGTAACACGCTCGGCTGGAATATCAAGTGTCCAGAGTTCAAGCTCCAATACGGCACAAAATATGCACTGCTATTGAGCTCTAATAGGAGGGGAACTCGAGTCCCGTGCTTCTACTTTTTGGCGTGGACGCAGCAGAAAATTTTTGCGAGGATAGGAAGAGGACTGTTCAAACGAGGGTGATGTGAATTTAAATCCTACAAATTCCTCAATTATCTCCAACTGATTCTGTGTCGTAGCTCTGAAAAGACGGATTTCATTCTGAGAAACCATAATAAGCAATTGAAGTTCGAGACCGCTATGAGGTAGATATCGTGTGGCTAACGTTTCGGAAAGAAATCTTTGCAGGATACATCTAAGGCGCGTCCCCATACGTCGTTCAGTGGCATCCTCGTTTGCTGTCATGGCATTTTCGCTCGGATGTAAGTGGACAGCAAGTACTGGACGGATTGGCCGGTCAACAGTGGTCAAAGCGCTGGACACCTGTACATAGTAGCAGAGTCACAGACGGGTTGAATGCTGCATGCAATCCATGGCACCGAGGAAGACCTAAAGGAATAAGGTCGGTGTGCAAACATGAAGAGTCGTGCTGCAACCCATCAGCCGGTCTAGATATGACACAACATTGGGAAACGTCATCAGTTACTTGTGTGGTCGTTGGCTTGTTCGCTGAGCTGGGCAATTTGATTCCGGCTGAGATGTTGGTCATTTGTACGTAGAGGTGCCTAAATTGGATCCATTTCGATTCACCGGTTGATCGAATCTGCCGTGGACTACCACGCTTCAGATTCTACGTCGGACAAACTGGGAGGAATTCAGGCACACGAATGAAGAAACACAACGCGGCTGTCAGGAGACACGATCCCCTATCCTTGATATTCATACACGAAGACCAAGAAGGCCACAAATTCAATCTGGAAAACGCAAAAATTCTGGCACACAGAGACACGAGACACGGAAGAGAATTTCCAGAAACATGGTACTCCACGGCGGATTCGATCAACCGGTGCATCGAGCTGGATCCAATTTACGCACCTCTACGTGCAAAGGACCAACATCTCAACAGAAATACTCAAGGAGAACCGAATATTTGATTCACAAACAAAGAAACAAGGAACTCCTTGGAGTCAGGTCAATAAAGGTCACAAGTCGGAACTCGGAAGGAGCAAGGACAAAGGTCACTCCAGCATCGACCAGAGCACGACGACAGGGGATGCCAAACTCAAAGGTCACGTGAGCATCGGCGAATGAGGACACAGGGCAACGGAGCGACCAATGGAACCACCCGACCGAACAACTAATCGCGATCAAAGGTCAGCCCCGGCTAGCAGCACGTATATTAACACACACGCAACACTACTCAACGCACAACCACCAACCCATCGCTACGCACTACTACGCTCCCCAATAACGTACTGATGATGTCACTTCGATTGGTGATGAAACGTTTGCTATCAAATTGCCCAGCTCAGCGAACAAGCCAACGACCATCTGCGCTACCTGAGCTACCAACATTTTCCTCTATAGAAAGTTACTTGTGTTTCCTTGAGTCCCGGTTTCAGTTGTACATTACTTTTTTGAACGTAATACCCCACTTCTTCAGCGCCGAGCAGTGTTACAACAAGGCATTCATTGGGTCACTTCGCGTTATTCCAATAACCATAACGCTGATAATGGTGTGAGCTACGCTGCTGTCCGGTGACGTCTGGTGGTGCAAATTTAGAGAACACACCAAGCATAAAAGGAGATGTCACATAGGTCTTCAAACATTCGTTTATTGTAAAAACGAAATTTATTTTCACAATCAAGAAAGAAATAGATAAAATTTCAGCTTGTGGTCGTCAGTTGAGTGATTTGACCGGGGTTGACTGTTCGGATATAACACACCTCAGAAAGCACTATCAGCCGATGTTGCTACTAAGACTGCTCCAAAATGTCTAAAACGTCACCAGATTAAGTGCTCAAAAACATTTATTTAACCCAGGAGCAAATGACACTCGCTCGCTCAATTGTACAGTTTCATCTCTGTGATACAATGTTATCGTAATAAGCTGGATGATGATTGTGACATATGAAGGAAATGTTTTATTTCAGCATTGTATTTCTTTCTCCACTTTGTGATGAAGGTCGATGGTTCATCGTAGTTCATCAAGGATTGGACACTCGGTGAGCTACTTCTACAAATAGACAACAAGTAATATCAGAAATGTACTTTTGAAATGAGTAAGTGAAATAGTATTGAAATATTTGGAAAAACACAGCTGCCTCACCCTTCAAACAATAAACAACCTAATAGGGTTTCCTCTACTTCTCAAGCGGAACTGCCTAAGGCACAACTGTAAAAAGTGAAATATCGTTCATGAGGCTGTGAACCAAAGCCCTTCTCAGTGGCTGGTTGTTTTGTTTTGCTTCAAACGGAGATTCTAGCTGAACAGATATCGGCGGCGTTAGCCCGTGAAGTGCGTTCTTACGAACGCGTTGGAACATCTCTACTTACTCGTTCTGGCCAGAAATCCAATGGATGGAATATGAAGAACCTCTGAAGGGAGCCTATATCGTGGTCACTTATTAAATTAGCACATTTATCCCCTTGTTCCATGTATTTGTATGAATTGAATGCTCTCAAACTTCGGTTAACCCAAACTGTTTTGCAATGCATAACAGAATGTAGTCATTATCACGCGAAAAACATTTGGTGAATACAATGAGCTTTAGTTGTAAATCAGATGAGACCAAGGGTTGTCATTCAGGTCATCATAGCCCAATTTCCTCAGGTTTTCTCATACTTTGTGTCCAGAAGCCTTTCTGATTCTAATATGATTTGCATGCAGGTCCACTGGAGAATTTTTTTAGTAGGACACCGTGTGCGGGTTACCAACTTCCATAGTGCTATTACTGTAAAAGTCATTTAACAGTTTATCGTGAACGCCAGTACGAATATGATGAATATGAATATGTGTGGAATAATGAAAACTACAAAACACGTGTGTTACTACTATTTGAGTTTATTTGACAAAAATCAACAATACCAGCGACATGCGGCATCAAAACGGGCATAATCACACAGAAGGGCCGTAGGATAAAAAAAACAGCACGCAGTTTGAGCTTAGTAGAATGCAGAGAGTTAGGTTGAAAAAATAAATATAAGTGGGCAAATTGATGTGCTGTCTAGAAGGGTAAAAGAAATTTTTTGAACAAATTCATTGGTTGGTAGACCATGCAGAAACCTTTCCATACGAATTCACGGGAGAAAAAGCACATGTTAGTAGGTTGTGGTAATCGGAGGGAGCATTAAGGCAGGTTACAGATACTGTTCTACAAATCTTATTGCGTTGTATTTCTCTTAACGTTTTACGACTACATAGAGATGAACTGATGGCTTTTGTCTGATTACAAAAGGTATGTTAGCCTTAAGGAAGATCTCAACGTATTGATATCGTTTAAAGCAGCGAGTTTGGAGGACAACTGTTTTTCACTGTGATCCCAAGAGGTCAGTCCCTGATCAGTCCTTTTATACAGTAAGACGATTATCTACGTGCTCGGAAATTTAGTGAAACATTTTGGCTAAATTTGTGTAAGTTGACTTTATAAGCTCGAATATTGAGCTTTCAGTTGCACGCTTATGTCGGACAGCTACCTTCACCATAACTGGTTTGTGGTCATGGGCATTTTTACCAAGAAGCAACAATGGTACCAAAACTAATTTCGCAAGTAACCTGTAATATTCAGCTACCGTTTGACCACTGCGTTCGACTGATGCGTTGAAGTTTTGTTCTCTTTAGGTTGGATAGAATGGACGAATTTGGGTCTGTTTTTGGTGTATGTAAAAAACCTTCCCCTTTCTTAGCATCAATTCACACAGCTGCAGAATGAATTACATTACTGGAATGCCTTATCCGGTTCTGTCTGGCTTGGACTCTACGAAAATAAGAGAGTAATTTCAATACCAACAAAAGAAATGCCAGGTTTTACAGCTAAAGTTGAATGTTTTTCGTTGTTAAATCAGTGGAGCACCGAAACAGTCAACTGGGAAGTCTCCAAGAATTGTCGTTTATCTTGATGCCTTCCTTCTACTGGGATAAGTGGGTTCGAATTCGATACTACAAAGTGACTTGAGAGTTCCAGACAGAGGTGATAGCATGCAAGCCGTTCGTCAGCCCACGCGCGGTCTGCCTTTTACAAAAGAACATGCTTTGGATAGCCTTTTAAAACTTCTGTTAAATCGCGATCTTCTAGGGATTAATTTCTTACCAGGACAAGGGACTATTTTCTGCAGATGCTTAAAGTTCCAAGTTCTAACTGTGGACAGTAGGGACGAGGAAAAGTTGCTTTACGTAATCCTCCGGACTAGTCTATCCGGTACGTACGCACGTGCGATATGGCTGTAAAGTAATGACATGACAAGATTTGAGCTTCATGGGTTACTCCACTTCCTCTGATGGCATCTGAGATTATCGGGTATCGGGCTGCACGTGAAACTGACAAGTTGCGAAGGTATTTTTATGACAGGATCCATGTGGCTTTATCCAGGAGATTATTTACAGCTGAAGAATGATGGGTAGTGTTTGAAAACCTATTTACAGCACAGCACAGAAAAATGCAATGCGCAGTGGCCAACGACATATCTGAGCCACTCATGTATTACCCACCATTTCATTCTAGAGCTACGATTGGATGAGTGACGATCTGAAAACCCTTCTTGAAGCTGGCCTTTGTCACAGAATACAGATAAGTCTTACGGCAGTAACACATTTGAAATATGGAGTTATGAATAATCAGCTGGTTTCAAACGATATGGAAGGGGGCTTAGAAACATATCTGAAAATATAGCCTAGATGACTAAGTTGTGCTTTCAAGTTTCTGGATTTGCCAGCGCTGTGAACAACTTCAGACTTCTAATTTTCACTGCTAAAACAAGGTTTGCTCCAACAAGACTTTCACTACGTCCAAGCAGTCGGACTGCAAGTTTATAGTCAGGGTTGAAGTTTAACTAATCTTTGATTGTCACTGAGCATCTGATGGTTTACTGATGACGGACTTGGATTTGTACGAGAAATTTGCAGTAAAGATGTGACTGGATCCTGCGAGGCTCCGCCATTTTAAATTTTCTACCATTGGCCAGTCTCATGACGGCCCATGCAGTGGGCAGTAATAAGGCAGATGTGCTCTTTGTAGCTAAAATACCAAAAACCAAACACAAACACCACAAACTCATGATGTGGTATTTATTCGTGACATGGTATATTTTCTCTGAAAATGAGTTTCAATAGACCAGGTTCGCCCCATTGGAACACTAAAAATTTTCCACGGGAATTTTCGGGCATACAGCATCAACCAAGCAAAGTCGATGGCGCGAGAGCCACTAAAACGACGCCGAACAAGGCGTCTAAAATCCGACGAAAAATACCGCAACCGTCCGCATTTAAATACTGGTCGGAACTTGCACAGATTTTTGGTTATTTACATACTCGATAACCACAGATTACTGTTAACAGCAGTGCTATAACTGATTTTGTCCAAGGACATTTTTTCCCCTATTTTGCTTAATTTCTCCCTCACTCTCAACCATTTTTAGTTGAGCAACAGAGGTGGTCTAGTCGGTTCGACAAAATGGCCGAATAAATCATCTCATCACCACTTTCTTAAGTAAGGCCACTCACAAAGTTGCTGAAGACTCTTCGATGGCCCAGGAATGGTTTTGCCCTTTTTGGAACTTGTCAGGTGACTGCAGTCTTCCAGGGTCTACACGTGCTATTTAAACCAAAATTGTACTAAATTCGGGAAGTTAAATTGGTTGCGCACCAATTTGGTTTTAACGATGGTTCAAATGAATCCCGATGGATACAGTCGTTCGAGTAGAACTTAAGTTTGATGGAAATTCGGAGACTGATTCACTGATAAACCAAAGAAAGGACGAAACCGGTCATCGGCTTCCGGATAGTTTTTTTGATGGTGTTCCATCAAGAAAATGTACTGCAGTATCTGGAATGTCGTACCAAGTGAAGCATGAGGAGGTCTTTCTGCGGCACATTGAGTTGATATCATAAACAAGGGCTTCAGTCGGAATTTATTTGAGTTTACTTTTAAAACCAGTTTGGTGTACTAATGAAGGTATTTCGAATATTTCACCACCAGTTTAGATGTTACACCTAAAATTCTTAATTCCTATCTAATTGACTAGGCTTGACAAAAAGTCGAATAGTTTTCGCAGAAAGTACACGCATTATATTTTTGCTTTCTTCAGTTGGTCCAGGAATTGATTCATTGTGTTTGTTATTTTGTCAGTACAAGAAGTCAGCTCAACTGAATCAACTAAGACTAGTTTTTTTATTATTTCTTCTTGTGCAGACACGAAGGAACCTCAGATTTCCTCAAACTGCCACAAGTGCGCACAGACAGATTCACTGAACAGGAATCTTGTCGTCAACGCTCATCAACGACATCAGCGGTCTGAGGTAGAGATCGTCAGTCTGCTTTCGTAAAACAAAGGTGACCAGGCATTATGCGTTTCCTGAGAATGCTAATTCTAGAAGGTTGAGACATCAAACACTTGCATTTACTGACCTTGCTGTTTAGTCATCAACATCTTCACCTTTGGAGGTTAATTATCCCGAGAAATATTACCCTTGTTTTTTGGACACATTTTGAAGGGTATACAACTTGTCCAACCTGTCAGCACGATGCTCCTTAGTATCTTTCACTGTGCAACTATCATAAAGATGTTCATTCCGCATTAGTAGTGTTAAAGGCTCGTAATAAAATGATCGCGTCTGTCGGCACACCGGTATCTTTGAGTAGGTAGACGATGACAAACTTTTTCTCGCAGTGAAAATCACTCATAACGATCAGTAAGTGCACTGAAAAATATCCGTTGGGTAGGAAAGCATGAAAACACTTTTAACTTTAAAGTTCATAAGTCGAATTTAGTGGAAGGGACCTCAGCAACTCAGACAGCATTACATACTTTTTCCAAGCTGACAATCAGCAGTTCGACCTCTCAAACATGCGCCTTTTCTTTGATGCTATGCATCCATGCACCTTGCATTTTCAAGGCCTCCCAAGTTCGCTTCTACCAACTGTAGTGGTTAAACGCAGGCAACTGTGTCGATTTATTCCTGAACCGTTTGCATATAAAACACTAGTTTTTCTGAAAAAAGGTCATAAAATTAATTAGTAATTGTCAGGCATTTTTTCCTTGTGATGACTAGGTATTCGTAGTACTGAAACCGTTCCGTATATAAGATGGTTTTACACTTCTTTGTAAGAGACTGGCATGTGTGGGTTTGCTGTAGAGAAAAAGCTTCTCTACAGTGAAGCACAGTTATTTGCACCGTTATCGAGTCTGTATGAAACGGTTTGGGTTCAGGGGTGTAGACATATGTGTCCCCTTCAGAGGTGATACTTAAAGCGTGGTTCTCTTCAAAAGAATGGCTTGTCTTTCAACAGAAACCGACAGAATCGAAGATATAAATTGTAGCTTTCCAGTTGTTAGAAGCGCAATCCAATAACATTCTGAGTAACACATATCTTTCAGAAAGGCTTCATAGTATGCGATGTAATTCAACTTCAAGTTTCATTTAGTTCAACTCCCGGAATACAAATACCCTCAGTGCATCTAGCCTATGATGCCAGAAAATTTTGTGTGAAGCGGAACAAACGTAGAACGAGCAGATCACTCAGAGAATTCGTAGTGGGACACGGCTAAAGAGCGCACCAATAGCGTTAACGACTTTTACACACTATATCAAAGACGCATCTAGGCCAAAAAGTATTGGGTGTCCTATCCTTTGAAGAACTTAGGTAACCTTGTACTTTGTGATGTCAGCCTCAGAATTTTGGTGGACAATTTGTTGTGTAAAATTAAGGTGTAGTGATACTCCAGAAATGTTTTGCATTTGCCCCCTGGAAAACAAAATATTCAGTCTTCATGCAAAAGAACAAATCAAGTGGAAGGCAGGGTTGACTGTATTTCCATCGAAATTCTTCTCTGGTTTTGCTCATGTGTCATCTATGTTGCCTATAACTATGTTTGCCAACACCGTCTTATGAAGCAAGTCCTTCAGGGGCTTTATTTCATTTACTGATGGGGGAAAGAGTCAAAAATTTCGCAAAAGTACCCAAAATCTGACCTGCAAGTGAAGTTGGCAAGCCAAACATTGAGGTGCGGTTTCGATGAATTGACTAAAACCAAGCCCAAACAAATGAACACTTAGCATGCAAACTGATGGAGTATCAAGAGCTATTGGACACTTGAAGCTGGATGACGAAGTAAGTGGAGAACTAAAACTCTCAGCCTGGAATCACGGCCAAATTAAAATTGGATGTTGTTAAAGCATGGTGTGACAGGACAAGTAGGTTCGCAGGACATTGTATGAAAAGAAAAAACCGACTTTACATCAATAGTTTGAAAATATGAGGAAATGTTAGAACCGATTTGCACTTTACTAATTACTAATGGAAAGGTTGATAGAGGAGGATTCACAGGTACGATACGGGATGATCAAAAGGTCAAACTAATTATCATTTGTTCGAACCAGTGGATATATGCGGGCCATTGAATTACATCGCGAAAAAAAGTCTGCTTTCTAATTTAACTAAAGGAATTTAAAATATATGAATCGTAATCCGCTCTGTCTGTATACCCACTTTTGTTATGAAGTAGACAAGGTCCACCTGTTTGTTAATGGTTTTGTTCATTTTAAACTGAAAATAATTTGAAATATTCTACAGGATTCATATTTATCACGACACATTGTTTTGTAAAACTTAAAAAAATTGAGTATTAGTTCATTAGCCTGAATGTGTTTTTCACATGAGGCACGAAAGTAGCGTTTACTCCGATGAACTTCCTGTAAATCATTAACGAGTTTACACAAAAAGCTTAAGCAGACATGCACTTTAAATCAGCGTTTAAGCTTTAGCACTTGAAGAATCCTCTTTTAGATGGAGCTTTTGCGTGGCATGACGTCCAACGCATTGAGTTCGTGGATAGACGTAAACAGTCCTCCACAAAATTACGATCATCACTTCGGCAAACTTGGCCGCCACATTCCAATTATGTTACAGTCCTGAAAGCCAGGACAGCGCACCTCCTATCTTGTTGTGGTCACCAGTTAGACACGACAGGATTTGTTACATGTTGGTTCGGCTAGAATTCCTTTCCGGTGTGCAGGGCCAATTTAGGCGAATTTAGGCCAATTTATAGGCGAACTGAACTGATTGTTTGGTTTAGACGCCATTGGAACCCTCAGGAGCGATTAAGTGGAGATTTTTCTACTGCGTCGCAACGACTGCCGAGAGCCTAATGAGCAATGACCGATTAATTCACGTCCCTCTGCTAACTCATTAACAACAGTATTAATAAACACCCCTGCTTTTATAATCGTTATTTTCAGCTTTCAGTCTAATTTGCTTGCCTAATATCGGAGGCATATTAAAATTATGCAAAAGTTAGGAAGTTTTACTTGACGAGTCCGAAGCACTCGAATATTCCGCGTTAAGCTTAGCCAAGCCGTCGTCTACTATTTTCAAATATTTTGGCACGAAATTGACTTTTGAACTTCCCTGTGTTGTTAGCCGGTCGCATGAAAATTCAATATACGGTTAGCAAAAAGGTTGTAGTGATTCGGGAATGTTTTGTCATGTCAAAGCACTTGATGTACATTTGTAAGACGCAAAGTGCATTGTGTGACTTGTTCTTCAGCTGAAAGATTGTTCGACTCATATATCCTCGCAGAAGAAACCCACTATTCCCCCTTGTGTCAGTATTAACAGCAATTGTTCTTTCATTTTAATTACCATCATATTTCCAATCATCGCTAATGATTAATGTCTCGTTACCTAAAATATTTCATAAAAAGTATGCACTTTACCCGAACTTTAATGCCTACTATCCAAGCAGTTATTGTACGGCAATTTTTTACTGGCACGTTCAGTTAGTCACCAGCCA
Source organism: Opisthorchis felineus (assembly GCA_004794785.1). NCBI lineage: Eukaryota > Metazoa > Platyhelminthes > Trematoda > Opisthorchiida > Opisthorchiidae > Opisthorchis > Opisthorchis felineus. Next base: position 82,024 of record SJOL01013228.1, on the reverse strand, counting down.
TGGTGGAGACAGTCAAGCAAATTACTATTGTTCTACATTTTAGATGCGCTTATGCTCGCGCATCTAAATGTTTTTTGTTCAAATTTTAAGTAGTATATACATCAATAAATATGTTTACCAGGCATCCAACTTGTCGCTGCGGGTAATAAAGTCCTCGTTCGAAAAACCTTACCCTAAAGCAAACTACAGGCGTTTTTGGTAGCAGGAGACCCATAGTTACCAAAACGAATCCGGAAATGATATAAACCATTTACTGTTAAAAATAATGATCAAGATGTCCGAATTTTTGATATTCAGATTGTTACCTAGCTGGTGGATATTGGGAAGAAATAAACCAAAAAATCTTATAAAGTTTTATTTGGTTCTCAATCTTCCCGCATCGGTGATTAACCACCCACAAGCCGAAATCTATGAGTGCTAACTTAGATGGAACAACACTGGTTGTTCTAAGTGGCTCGGAAATTTGGCCTGATCTGATTTGCTTTGTAAAGTTTAAGTGAGTTCACGCAAACTGGACAGCCGAAGACCAAAAACTGTGATTGGCTCTCTCTCGGTTGGTCGGAAAAATGGGAAAGTTACACATAACTCCTCAGGGGACGTAAACAGTGCAGAGGCACGGAAATAAACAGTCCGATAAGAACAACCTGATAGAAAATAAACAGGTCAATTTACGCATGGTGCGTGTAGACTAACCTTGGACTGTCTTCTCTACGAATTTGTTTAAGTCTTGCTCTATATCCATCAATCGAAGTAAGAATTTCAACGCGTGAAATCGCGCTGAGCTGTTTAAACGCTCCTGGAAACGTAGAACGATACTTGCACGCGAGTAACCTTCTGTATTATCATGCTGCACCACAAACGTTGCTTTGGACAATGGATCCTTTCGCGTTGAAACCACATCCTTTACCTAAAAGTGTTTTATCATCATTTTATTATTATTCAACAGTTATTACTAAACAGTTGGGGATTTTTTGAAGATCATATACAGTGATGTTTCAAAGTAGCAAATGCAGGAAAATGTAGCGAAGGATTGGAATAGGTTTGGAAGAAGATATTTCAATGTATACAATGACGGTGAGCAACGGTTAACATCAACCCCCCAGGCAACATTAGTAATAAAGAGTTTACAATTTTGAAGGTATACTAACTGAAAATTTGGAGGTAACTGTTATTCAGCTATCACAGTGGGAACATTAGTTGGTCAAGGAGAAATCGGGAGCTCCAAATGAACTCCTTTGTGATAGAGTGATGGTTGATGCATCATGAAAAAGAATCATGGTCAGGTCATTTGCAAAAGCGCACTTAAAGTGGAGAGGCTATCACAATCTGGTTGAGTCAACCATCATCGTAAAAGTCACGTAAAGTTATTGACTTTATCTAGCCGATAATCTCACTGTAAGAAAAACCCAATACCTTGTTGGCCTAAGCGCCTTCGACTTTCAACCTTCAGGATTGCACTTATTATCACTTTGACCTTACAAACTAATTTTAAATATACTTGCCCGCTGAAATTTGAACGAAAGCACTGCTCACAACCATTAATATTCTGAATCTGAGTGAAGCTGTTTACTACAGCTAGACAAAGAAGACTGAGATCTGTGTCACTTAAGTTAACTCACGAATTTGGGGGGTTCAGTTTATTTGTCATAAGCCTAAACGAAACCTAGGAACCCATCCGCGGCCTGTTTTAGTCATGTGGTTCACCCAAAATACATAATTAGCTGGTTATTTAAGGGTCTTTTATTCAATTTTTGGGGACTTAGGAATGTTTTGTGGTTTTCAGTGTTCTCTGGTATGTATTTAGCTTTTCTATGTGGAAGACTCTGTTTGGTTTTTAAAATCTCTAAGTCAAGCGAACACTGAAAACTGGATGATGGCGTGGCTACTGTGGAGGCTAAGGTGTAAATGACGTTATATATATATATATATATATATATATATATATATATATATAAACCTTAACTAAAAGAAAAAAACTGTTCGTCTAGGTAATGGTGGTCGTGAAACGTGAATTACACCTGTATGGTAAAAAAACTCGCATGTAGAAACCACAATTCAAGTGAGACCACCCAGAGTTCAGATCCTGTAGGCTTTTTCACTGGTTAAGTGATTTCATGGAGAGATCTTCGGTTGAAAAATACCTCTCCAAGCTACCTCACAAAGGATGACTATCCTGCAAAACTTTTTTTCCTACGCAAATATTACCTAAAAAGGACTTAAATTATTATTATTATTATTGCTATAAAAATAAAACTGTCTACTTCAAAGGACAAGTCGAAATCTCTCCCACGGGTGTCTTTGTGTTAAGTTGCTGTAAGTAGCCAACTAAAGGTTGGCTCTTACGCGCGTTCATGTTGTTGTGATACAATATAATTGGAAAGAAATAAACCGTAGGGGTTTTGTGACAACAGCTGCAATAATTCACTTCAAGCTCACACAAATAGGCCACATCTTTCATATTAAATTGTGTGTTGGTCGCGTAAAATTCCTTCTTTGGCTTCACTACCCGACTAATTTCGAGCAATGTTACTCTAAGGGAGGCGAAGTAATATACTGGTTAATCGTATTTGTCGATCGGATGGCTGGTGATCTGTTTTCCGAGCGTGGTACTTGACCTGCCCCACCCAACTACACACTGATGATGTGTCCTCGTTTGGTGACAAAATGTTTGCAAGTCAACTGCCAAGCTGGGTTAACAAATCAACAGCCAATAAATTCACCCGAGCTACCAATATGTCGACACGTTACCAACTGGATAATCTGTTGGTGACTGTTGGGTAATGTCAAGTGATAATTTTGAACACCTTTGGCTGCACATGCAGTTGTCTCTCATGAAAAGACGGTACTGAAATAGTCAGTGAGGCTCTTTTTCGGGAGTTGCCAGTTGTCACGGGCTAGATAAGTGGTCTAATATGACGGCTGACATTTATGAACGTGGTCTATCTAGGGACGGCAACTAAATTTACAAAATCATCGTGCTTCAGAGTATTTTCATCATCTGTCAAGACATTGCCGCAAATGCGCTAACTTAACCTCAGACTGACTCGATAGCAGATATAATTCTCAGGAAGGAGCGCCCTCAGTAAAGTCCAACTCTTACGTTTCCACATGATCTCTTTAACTGTTTTTACCAGCAAGATCCTCCGAAAACAATCTTTATCAAAGCCAAGGGTTGGACTCTCCAGATCTTGCCAGTTACATTGAAAATTCCATCCAAGCATCAAACCCCTTCTTCTTGGCCAAATCCAAATGAGATACATTTAATCCAAACACTGACGAACACAAACGGACATTTTTGATTTTCACAAATGCTGAGGATAACCTGAGTGGGCTTGCGCATTTCGTGCTTTGGGTTACTGTGGTTGGGTTGTAAATTTTGCAACCAAATCTACAGTTGCAAGTACGTGTGCCATGGACCAGTTCAAATTCGAAGTATATTCACCGATTTGGCAGCCTACTGTCTGGAATACTTAACCGCAAAAACGTCGGTGTTTAACGCCGTGTCAGTGCAATCAACCCTCACTCAGACAAAACCGAGTTTGCAAATATTTTTTCCTTTGAAACTTCATCATGTGAAGTTATTTAACGCTAGGTTGCACACAAGCTCTGACCCGAACGTGTTACCATTCTGGTTGACATTTGTAAGCTACGGGTTCCCAAAAGGAGTCATCCCGAATTCTGACAGCGGTGATATTTGAGAACGCTAAGAATATTTTTTAGAAGTACAAGTCTTTTATATTGCAAGCGTTATTCCAGTGGTTTAAATGCATTAGGATCACCTACAAACAAATATAGAGAGTCAACCGATTTGTGTTACTTTATAGATGTCGACTGGATGTTCTGTAAGCATCCTACGAAATAAGAAATCCGTTTACGCGTTAAACAAGATGACCCAAGTTTGATGACTGGAGATTGAATTAAATGATGATTCAAAGTAGCCCGCAGGACGTATTTTCCCCAGGGTTCCCAAATTCTATCTGAGTACAAATGGGTTGGTAAAGTTGTCTTACGCGAGGGATGGCTCATAATAATTTTGGTCTATACGTTCTCGTTTGCACGAATGCAATTAATATCATGGGGCACGAATGACCTTACAGTGGCCCACTTGATGAGCCTCTAGTTCAATTGGAAGATCTTGTTTTTCCTAGTTGGACCTTACCAAAACCCTGGTTGTTCTAGGAAACAACGTCAGCACGTTGGATAAGCACAATACCACCAAATATTTCATAATCACATGTACAGCGCGCCACGGAATGGAGCTTGGAAGATAATAGTATAGTAGTGTATACGAGGCAGAATCCATTTATTCAAAGACCTGAAGAAGCCGGCGGATAATGCTATCAACTTATTAGAGGACGGTTAAGTTCACCTTTAGGAACGAGATGTCAGAATGGTTAGTATTCAGGCAAATTTAGCATTTTCTGCCATTTTTCTAAGAATTTCTGCGCACCTGGGAATTTCAAGGAGATGAATGATTTTGGAGGTAGCATGTTTGCTGAAATCAAATGTCCCTCATAACTAAAAAACATCTTTTGTGCAATAAGCACTCTCCTTGCTACACAAAAACGCTCCGACCAATTTACCTCGATTGGTGAATTAAGATCTGCTTATCAAAGTTTTCAGCCAAGCGAACAAACCAACGATTGAATATTTTCGTTCAGTTGCTCAGGATGCTTAGCGGAACATGAGCGTACTGTTCAAGCTGCAGCAGGAATATACACATATTTAACGAGCCTGCCTTGACTGCTCAGTTTTATTTATATATTCGTTTGTCATAATAAGATGTAAAATTACATCTGGCCACAAACAAAACGTGATATTCGGTGTCTGGTGGTAATGTCCTTACTAAAGCTGTACAGGCCGCACCCCTTACGTTTTATTTGAGGAACACTTACATTCTAGTTGCACCTGAAACTGAGAAAACTGTCATCGAACGAGCAAGTCAAGTGTAAATTGCAATCAGAAGGTTATTGTTTACTGGAGCTTTTTCCCAACGGTCGGTCTAGCACATTTAGAGTTGCCCAAACTTGTCGTGATTGGGGTAGTAGTTGTCGGCCGGTAACTGTATTTCCGAACGGCGTCGAGAAAGACAGTAAACTTAGGCAAAAGAACTGAGGTTTTGACTTACTCACACCATCGTGTGTAACCGGATTTCGTTTGGACCAACAGAGACAATTTGACTCAACTCCATTGATGATTATTTCCAGTTGTCATAATTTTCTAAAATTTCCTTTCCAGAAAGGGGCATGAAAAAGTGGTTAGAGGCCTCGACCACCAAGTCCTATAAAAAGCTTGAAGTTCGTGAACCCCCGTTGTTCGTTCAGCAAATACTGGCATCTGCAGCTGTCATGTCGGTTGGTCAAATTTAAATGAGTCATTTTGTTTGCGATACAACACTGTAATGTTTGGGTAAAACATCTATTTGAAGTGAGTCATGTCGGATCACTGTCCAGTGACAAAACAACCTCCAAGGAAAGCCAAACGTTTAAACCGTCCTTCACCACAGAAGCAGACAGAGGTAATGTCCAGTAGGAAGATCTGATTTGAGAAATCTCCGAAGAAAATGGAGATGTGTCTCGACTACTTCAATAAGGATTGTTTACAAATGGGGTCATCTTCGGAGCTACGGTGGACACTACGTCTCTGAGTTCATGACAGCAAGATTAGCAGAGCTTTGAAGGCATATTTCAGAAGATAATAGGATTTGTAAGGCAGATTTAAGTTATTTAAGCAATTAGAAAGTCCATTTAGTTATTACCGATGATCCTAGCTACACCTAGCTGAAGAGGAGAATAACTAGGACAATTAGCGGAAAAAACAGATATCTTACCGCATAAAAATGGCGGCAACCTTTGACTTCGATTGCCTACAAGGCTCAAACAACGGTCACGATACCGCGAAATAAAAGTTGGGTTTTGCGAAGAGATCTGGGCTGTTGATTATCTATTTGGTGAAACGACTATTATGATGTAACAGGTATTTCTTTTTTGGGGTGATATCGTAGAGAATAAACAGAAACTCTGCTCCGTGGCTTATAATCTGTCACATTCTGAAGGAAATCGCAGCAGCAGTTCTTAAGAGCGATTTACAGTGGAAATAATACTTAGCAATATGTGTATACTGACCTGGGTGTGGTTGGTTCTTTATTACCCCGCGTACGATTAGTATATGGTTTCAAAATGCAGAGGCAACAAAGACTTGTTATGACAAAGTTAATTACCCTGTTTAACTATGTAATTTGTGGTATTATGCATAAAACCTCAGAATAAGCTACCATTTCAGTGTAAATGGTATATATGTTAAACAGTTTTTAGTTTCCAGGTGATTATTCTTGCCGATCTTTTTGATTGATTGACTTTACAAAAATTTACGCTTGCGAAAATACCAATAGGCAGTGGGCTGGAAAGCTTGTAGTCCTGATTCTGACTGTATTGAGAGGTTGATTAATTACATTCCGTTCTATAGATCATAATTGTAAATATTAGCAAGTATAACTTCGAGAGGATTCAGAGCGCCCAACAATTGCTTGAATCTTTCTTTGAGGTTCTAGAGCTTAAAATGCTTCGAGGTGAAGTTTATCACCATTGGTACGCATACACATATCAAATGTTTATTGAATATATGTATTGAACGTATACCACATACGATACCTGCTAAAGTCTCCTATGAATGAGGTGCAGTACATAAAATTCCTCATCTGGGGTACACGTGTTTGTTCACCACGATGTGCCACTAGCCAGGTTTCCTGGTTTTTCGGGTTTTAAGAAAACTTTATTGAAGTCATTTTGATGCAATCTTAAATGATTGTGACAGTATTAGACCAGAAACATTTGCCTCTAGTTTATATCAAAACACCCACCTTAATGCCAACGGAATTGTTCATACAATCAAAGCAGAGGTGATTAAAGGATATATTAAAATAAACTAAAAATTCCAATCCAAGAAATGAATATCTGTAAATTTCTAAGTAAAGCATAGACATCTACTCAACTTACATTGTTCACTAGTTTCCTATCAACAGATTTCCGGAAAGCCGAATTAAGCAGTTTCCTTCCCAGGCTGTATTGTTCGTTTAAGTGGCACAAATATCCAGTAATCCGCTGGACTGGGTGCAAAGAACAAACATTAATACACTGTCCGTACCAAAAAGAGCAGACCTGGTGCATATATGTATAGTTCAACAAAAGTGAGGGAAACAAAGTAAACAGCGGGTATATAAACGCGTGCGACACGTCCCTTGGAACACTCCACTGATGAGTAGACTTCACCGTGCTTCATGAAAATTCCTCACACTGAGTTAAGAAGATTAAAATATGTCTATATGCCTAACAAATATTTATTGAAAAAAACCGCGTGAATCAGTGGTGGAATCTCAGTGACGTATTTTAAATTTTTGAAAGCAGTGTGCGCTCTATAGCCCATCTCGGCGCGCACAGCTAAGTAACGGCTTCGTCTGAATAAATCAGAGATTTGAGTATTCCCTCAGGCTAAAGAGGTACCAGGAACCTGAGGAGCCAAATTACTGTAGATTGGAGCGGATTAAAACTAACTGGCCACAGAATAGGCATAGCGAGTAATGGATAACCAGAATGAAAATAACTATCTTTTTATAGTTTCTGTAGGTGTAGCGCAACTGCAAACACTATTCCAAAGATCCAATTCCAATGAGTGTGTTGGTGAATATGCTGAATATGTTGTTGCGCTAAGCTCAACTTCAAGGCTGCAGGAACTGAATGCTGGAGGTAGAGTTTTTGGCCATTGGTTATTAGGCTTCTAACAAGTCTTCCATGTACATGTTCACTACAAGACGGAACAGCTCGCTTCCCGGCAAATGTTGAGGGAAAAACTGGAGTTAACTAAAAGCAAAATTTAAGATGTAATCACCATCATTATTATACATCAACACAATTGTTGAAAACGATGCTTCATTGCCACAAAAGCTTACAATAAGATTCAACTATAATACCAGCGCAGGCGAAGCAGGATTCTGGGGGACAAATTAGACATCCGAACCACTTCCCGCCCCTCTAGTGTTAATCCAGGCTACCATGAGGATCCCGTGCATAGCAGAGTATTTGGTACATGTGTTTTAGCAATGAACTTTGATAGTTCTCCATTGCAGTCTACGGGGCAAAGCAATATCCTAACATGTAGGAAGCATAACTTACACTACAAATACTGGCTGTCACGTTGTGATATGTGCCAAACACCGGATTCGCGGTATACAGAATGATTCTCAATCCTGGCCTGTCCCCTCCTTGTTGAAAAATGTTCGTGTAACGCTCTGTCTAGCTAAAGCACTTGAGGAAGCGTTGGATAAAATACTCGTATACCGCTTTGTGCAATAAAGATAACGATGATGATGATGATATACTGAAGTCCTCCAAACTTTAGAAAAATTAGAAATGCATCACTTAGGTTCGTTTGTATGGCTCTGAGGTTTTTACTTCGTCCACTTTTGGCCCCACCAAAACTTTTATATCTACTGACTTTTCAACCGTTATTAGACAGTTTTGCCATTCACGTAGAAATGCTAGCAGTTCTAAGTGAAAATATACCACCACACATGCCCTTATTCAGATAGATTTAAGTCACGAAGTGATCTAGGTGTGACACTTAAGTTTTATCTTGCAAACCTTGTTCAAGCTTCTTCTAAGAGACGGTACTTTCTTTTCATACATAACCCTTCGAGTAGGTCGAAAGTTCAAGTTTCTACTGCACACGTAGGTACATTTCGGCAGTGGTTTGTATGTGGACGATGAGTAAAGTAACAATAACATTAACGACCTTCTTATCTACACAGAGTCCTTGAACTAAAGGAAACGTATCGGTTTTGTTTTACAATTTGAGCTTATTTCACGAATTACGTAACATGTGGATTCATGTCTACAGGAAACTTGGAGTGTGCCTACCTGGTGAGCCCAAAGAAGGGCGACAGTAGTCATGGGTAATGTGTTCCGACCAGACAGTGTACTGCGATATCTCGAAGATCGTGCAAACTGTAAGATCATACGGCCTTCGTACATGAAGTTGAGGAATATCTTAAACGAGATATTTTGTTAGATTTAGTTGAGTCTCCTCTTCAAGCCAGATTAGTTGGTGAACAAACGTATTTCATGAGTCAATTTTGTTTACTTAGTCTGTGCGGTTTCATAAGACAAATTCCTCTTTATTCGGTTGTAAGTTAATCAATCGTAGTCTACTTGAAGTCGTTTGCATGAAATGTTCTTTTTTTTGGTTCCACGGATGAACACAGGCGTAAGTATCACTTTTACTGCTTCTAAAGCAAAACAACATCAGTCTATGTGAGTGTCACTCAGAAAGATGCCCCAAAATTTCATGCAAGGCGCCACGACCTCTGGTTGATTTGAGTCCAAAACAAAGCCAGATAAATTATGGGTTAGGAAGAATCTTTCTATGAATATTTCTAACCTTCCCTTTTTTAAGTGAACGGTTCGTTTGTTTCATTTCTGATCTTACCGATCAACTGTAAACCGACTGGTTTATTTTAACCCACATATATTGATAATGATAAATCATTGGAACGTCAAACGCATATGTGTGATTGAAGTGGTATTTAGGGGGGCTTAACTGGTAGGTCACCCACCTTGTAAGTGAGAGGTCTGCAATTCGATAGCTGGCTTTTGTTGTTTTCTCAATATGTATCTTATGATCTCACTCGAAAAGCTGTGTATCGCTGACCATCTACATTCGTATTAACTTCGTCCACACTATTCTTCGTAGATATAAATATGAATGTATAAGAAAAACAAAAAATGTACTGATGATGGATTTCCATGGAGTAAAAGACAATGAATTCGAAATCACACAAAATTTTACTGATTCGTATCAACAGAGTTCATTTTCCATCGAACTGAATTATGCGTCTACCCTTTTATAAATCTTTGTGCAATAGTGCAGCTGAAACCGAAAATTCAGTTTTCCATATTGAAAAGTGATGATTGTGCAGTTCTAGAGTAACGGATGAAGAAAACACATTGTGAACGAAAGGAGACAGAACTTAGGTGGGAGTGAGTGCGCTACTGTCCGAGAACCCCACGAATGATGCCCGAAATCACACGCATATTTGGGCTTCAAATGGACAGGTCCAAACTCTAAAGACTGCTGAACTTACCAACAAAAACCCGTCCTGTACTGATGATCAATTATTGCTTTCTGGTACTCAGTTTGCGTTGTTATGAGCTTTTACAGAATATACCTGAATGGTTGTTCGGATGAAATTGCAAAATTAAACTCTTTCAAACCCACATTTAGAGGGAAACCTTCACCGAATATATCCTTTGCATAAATTTGGAGCGGAAACGTATGGTTTAATTAACCACAAAACAAATTTTTTAACTTACATCCAATTACTAGTCCTGGACACATCATCATATTGAAGTAGTTTGCATTCTGCTCTTCCACAGTTATCGGTTTGATAGTACGTTTACTCCTCAACAGTTCGGAGGTATTGCCATTTGATGAATGTATTATAACTTGCACGCGCACCGCAATATAAGGTTGTTGACTTGATTTGTGAACAAGAACACTCGTATTATGGATGTGACGTCCCATTTTCGCGTGCGCGATACTACTCTCTAGCTGTTTGACAAGGGAGTGTTTAGAAAAACATAAACTCAAAAATAATGGATCGGACAGAGACATTCAGTTGAACAAAAAATCGTGGTACATTTTTAAAATGACGCTCCACAATGTCGCTTGAATGGGTACTGGACCGTGGGTTCTATTACCCATAACTAGTTGCTACGACGATGTGAAAACTCAGAGTTCTTATGGTATTCTTGATACTGGCCAATGTCAAATTGTGTCACAATAAATGTTGTGAGTCATCATGACGAGGCGAGAGTCAATTGTTAAAAAAAGACGAGGGATCTGAGATCTTCCGACGTCGGGAAACTCAACGATTACCGATGCCGGTTCTTTTAGGTGAAACTACTCAGAGAAATAAGAGTTCAGCCTGACTGCCCGACCAGTGCGAGCATGGTTTTTCCTGGTTGATTTGAGTGACAGATTTTCTTGACGCTGACAAGACAGAAGGAAGTACTAAGGAACAATGACAAGTCATGCGATTGCTGGACTAGGTTGCTTACTAACACGAATGAACTGAGATTAGGATCATGAATGCAACGTGTTGCTGACTTTATCATTTCAAAGTATCCAAAAGGATTTTTATTTAAACATTGTCTCCTTAAACTTTTCTCTGGCTATTCCTGAAAGCAATTCACACTCTTTTAAGATATTTCATTATTTTTGGGAGTATTGAGGGCAATATGCCAACATACCTTTATGAATTAACGCTTAAATGAAGACTGAAATGTTGCACTCAATACATTTTGCGTACCTAAACATTGCGGACTACTAGAAAGCAGATGATACAGATATCCACGGGAAGAATAACAGACTGCTTTCGATTATATTGATATTTCTACATAAGCATTCTGAAATAAGCACAAATCTCAAATAATTCCTCCAAATGAAAAGTCATTTAGCCAAGATCCCTCTATCACCTTATATCAGCTTTTGAAAATCACTGGATGTAGGGACGTCGAACAACTCTTTTGAGGTTTATCTCAAGGCTAGCTTTTGCTGAATACTGTCAATAGTTATACTCCAAGATATTTGTTCAGGTGATGCTTGGAAATAACGTCGTTGTGTCGTCTTCCTACTTTGCCGGTAGCTAGTTTCAGTGATTGGTAAATCCACGTAACAACACCGGATTCGCTGAAAACTTCCAAGCGTTCGGCGGCGGTGAACTTAACATTGGTCTTTTCGAGCTGCAACACATCGCCTAGTAGTTTGGACACGGGATTTCCCCGTAGTGGGCGTCAATGTGACTAGGCAACCTCTGGTGCAGCGATATAATTTGTGGTTGGGATACTCAGTTCTCACTGTGCTAGTTTCTTGATGTCAAATACAAGGAATGGGTCTACCCTCCGTACACACTAGATCCGCCTCAGTTCTCCTGAAATAGAGGACTGTGTTCTACTTTAAACTTGGTGACACTTGTCGGGTTTAGAGAACTTCGTAGGCTGTCATAATAATCTTACTGAACTGCCTGCTTACAAAAGTTAGTATACCATTAGCCAGCGAGCAGATTCTTTTGCTATGGCCTGTAGCGTTTACGATGTTTGATACCAAGTATTTTTAACAACTCCTGCCGTACAAATAAGCTTAAACAGTATCAGCTTTAGATGCAACTGAGCGATATCTAACTCGTTAAGAAAGGGTGATTAGCAATGCATTACTTGTCGAAAAACACTATGCATAACCATAATCTTACAAGCCACGTACGTTTGGCTGACCAGTCGGCAGGCGATCGCAGTGAATTGCTGCCAGAATCAAACGAGAAGCCTTCTCAGACCTCCATGGAGGGTAGAGCTTGTCTTTTTTAAGAAGTATTGCAAAAAAATCGCTAACCAACTCTTGCAACAAATCGAGACAACCAAAATACGATAACCGTCTCCAGTGACCCTAGAATAGCTTCTTTTGCGGTTTGGTTGTATCAGATACCTTCTGAGTTGTTTGTTGAGCCAGAAACATCTCTGAGGGATGTTGACCTTTTCTGGTGGTGCAAACGACTGGAAGGATGAATTTCGCCTACGGAATTTTCTCGCAGGAGATTCATGCTGAAAGGTCTTCTGTGCAGTCAAGCTTGGCAGTGACAACTCCTAGGCAAAGAGTTCCATTAGTTGAACAGTAGAAAGTGTTAACTACAGCTGGCAGAAAATAAACAGTTCTGATTAGGATATGCCGAGGTATTTAAAATTGGGTTAAATATTGTTACCTACTTTACGATCAACCCAAGCAAGCGTCACCTTAAGTCTAAGTCTTCCAATAAAACATTACACTCAGACCCCGTCAGGCAGTAGGTACCTGATTGTTCCCGTTGCTGACTAGTTTGTTCTCAAGGTAACTTAGGTTTCAGAATATGATTTGCTGTTTCAGGTTACATAGATGCCAAATGAAAAGTAGTGGGACACAGTGAGCTTGAGTTGACGAAATACAGTCCTACTTAGCGGCCATGACCAACACACAACATTTCCTGCGAGTTAATATGGGTCGCACACAATGACTTTGCGAGAGTGAATAGAAGATATTCTGAACTCGTAAGGTGTCACATTTTGAGGACAAACAGCTGCATAAAACTATCAAGAATGCCAAGTAGAGTGCGTATTATTCCTCTGAAATGCAAATGGTTGATTTCATATGCATGGCTGAACACAAGAGCACCATTGCAAGCTTGAAAGAAGCTTCTAGTCTGTTTAGGAACATCCGCACCGGACTTGGTGTGTATGAAGTCGGAAGAAATCGAAAGTTATGTTTGAACTCTAGTTTGATTGGACTATGATCGAATAACACAGCCGAGGTTTATTGCTGGAAATTAACACTATAAAAGAAATGTCACGACAAAACAGCTACTTACCAGCTCTAATGGGAAAATCAGTCGGCGCGTCGCCAACTAGGCAACAGCCCCAAAGAAGGAATTTCCTATCAACCATGTGGATCGTCTATCATCAGCGCACTTTTGGACAACTTTCTTTCGTTTCGTTCTGGATATACGGACTGCAATAAAAAAGCCCATGATCCACTTGAAGGCCACCGTTTCTCCATATGGGCAAACCGACTGTGCATAAGATCTTTTGTGGCGATTGGAGTTCTACTTATATGGGCGAAACTAGTAGGCCACTGATGGTATGCACTGGTGAGAGCCGGAGACACGTTCGTTTTCCAACTAAGAATGAGTCGCACTAAAAACACTAGGAGCTTGGTCTGCAGGCTCTACCAGAAAATCCATGGCCTTTTTGAAAAGGATTTCCAGCACATGTAAAAAAATGCTTATCAGAAAACCTGGCGATTCATGCCGAAAAAGGTAATGCGTTGTGTGCAGCATCAGGCTCCAAATATGGGAATGTCTACTTGACGAAGCAATTAGGATCCTTGTAGCGCTCCTATACAGTATCTATCAGCTTCGTCTCTCTTTTTTTCCGGTGGTTTTGAATTCTCCGACCCTGTATGACTAGGATGGGACAGTTTTTCTTGTCACGTTTCCGTTCATTAACATGTATTTTCCGTCACATAATCAACATTTTTTGTCCTGATCTATAAGGCCCTCCTATCCTCAAACGCATAATTGCCCAACTTATCTCTATTTTCAAAAGAGCATACGCTGACAAAAAATCCAAGTGGCAAGTGAAATCACCGGCTATTTTGGTTCCCGCAGATGTGCGGAGCAATCGGTCGCGGGTTATAATCACTCCTTTATCTGAAAAAGCAACACAGAAGAGCATCGACTTCGAATGCGAGACGCATCTCGTCGTTTTTGTGGTGTTCCATTAACGGTTTTCTTGGAGTTTTCTATAATAAAACTGAATTTAAATTAAATTAAATTAGTAAAATAAAATGCTCACCGACACTTTGGCCTTTACCAGATTAGCTGATTCTACAAATTTTGTTTTCACTGTAACCCTAGATATACCTATAGGAAATAAATTGCATAGAAGACCAAAAAATTCACCACGACAATTGTGGAAACTCACTCTGTTTTCCAAGCGTCGTCGAAGCCTCTCACGATAGAGCCGATCGTGTTCAATTCGTCGTTGGAAGTAAGTGGTCGTTTCTATCACTGGTACAAGTAAATAGTTGAGTGATTTTTTTAAGTATTTGGAAGGGTTAATAGCACAAAAGGTAAGTACTGCCTCAACTTTTGAAAGGGCAAAAATTGTGTACGGACTTGTTAAAGGTATGTTCCAGAGACCTATGAGTATTTTAAATAGAGATAAATGGTTTCGGTTTCATTCTCAGAATCCAGTCAATTGCGCCACGTGTGGAAAAAAATTGATGACGCCGAAAGCGTCTCTTAAAGATATAAACAGACGATTCTAAATACACGAGCAAGGTAACAGTTGCATTGTACCTGTGATAGTTTTTCTTTCTTTCTTTGCATACGCTGGAGCTATAACAACGAAAAAAAAATATGCCAGTATCAGTGTTAGTCTCTCAAATACCCGAAACTGAAGCATGTACAAAATCTCACACAGTTTCCCCCTTAATAATGGTTAAATGGTTTGCAATAATGGGGGTAATTACTACAAATACAGTCATTTACGGATGATATCCTGAACTCTAGCGTTAAAATTTTGTGGAAACTTGTTAGGCAATTACCGCAATTTCCGATTTCCCACGCAAACGTCCTTAGTTGCGTTCCCTCGATAATATCACGTGTGAACTACGGTGACGCATCTCTTTCAGATGTATATGTTGAAAAGAGGACAGAATACTCTGAGATTTTGACCATGACAGGTGCTGGCTGCCCGATATGTGTGACAACAAGCCAACGCTTACACATACTGATGACTGGCAAGAAAATAGAGGCCAATTGTGCAAAGTTCTGCTGACTACAGTTCAAGATTGGTGTCCAGAGATTAGCTGAAGAACCAAAGGTTTACATTTTAGCAATATTTTGGGTGATATGCACCCACGTAGGCTCCATTTATCCGTCTGGCTTAGCGAACAAAGAAACATTTCGAAGCCACCAAAGCTGTGGAGCAGCGCAGCTTTATTATTAATATGTCTGAATCAACTTAGTGATAATTTTTAACTTCTCAGCAAGTCCAAAACTCTGAGACGCAAACACAGTCAATCAAGGAAATAGTAAGTAGGAACGTGCGAATGTGGTTCAGTTTACTGGGATTAAGTCAGTCAGGCTATGATGGTGCTTCACATTTTCTGACGCTTTTTAAGCCTAAAACAAAAATAATTCAATGTATACTTCACCGTAGTCAATAATATTGGGATTGGATTTTCTTTAGGCATTCGACAATGATGCTAAAGTTTCCTGATGTGTCCAAACCAAAAAGGTAAGTACTGGGATTCAGTCTTGCTGTTTTTAGAGCTCATTAGCAGTGTATATCATTTGCCGTGCAGAGTTCCGGACATCTGATATGTCGTTCGAGGCGCTTGAACGAACTAATCGCATCGCTCAGGCGTGGATGTGTTCTGCTGTTCAAACACGAAAATTCAGAAGTGTCAAACATTCGCTGACGGACGAGTAGAAACAAACTTGCCTCGCTAGTCAGATGTCCGGAGTTCAAACGCGGTACGGCCAATGATATACACTGCTAATGAGCTCTAATAACAGCAAAACTCGCGTCCAGTGCTTCGCTTTTTGAGGTGGACTCACCAGCATAATTGCCTCACCATTAGAGGATGACTGTTCAAACGATAGTAATGGGAAAGTGAATGCTGCAAATGCCACAGCCACCTACAACTAATTATGGTTGAATATTTATCTGCCTAACTCTCTATTTGTTCTAAGACGTGTCATGACATCCTGATGACTTCGAATCGTAAGAAATGCTTTAAAGGTCTTTCTTTGTAGGAGATACAAGTTTCAAGCATATCCGCTTCTCCCGTTGGAGCGCTATTCAATATGAATCATCGGATTATTAAGGATGGTGGAACAATTTAGGGTTTTTATATGACTTTATCATGTTACATTCAACTAGATTTTGAGAATCAGTCGCGTCTCGATCGTCTGCCTCACATGAATTTGGTTGTTTATTTGATTGAGTTGATTTTGATTTAACTCGCTTAATGCCGAAGTACTTTGTGCAAGAAAGTACATAAGCCTACCGTCCAGTCAGCTTTAATAAGAGGCCGTAAGAACAAATCGGCAGATAATTTTGGGCTCATCTTATCAAGAAGTTTTATCAAATATAGTGGTGACCACGCTACGCTCTTTCAAGCAATTCTCATGGCTTTTTCCGTTTTGATGATACGGTTTTTACTCACGTCATGACTAAGATAGAAGGCAGGCTAATACGAACGTTTATTTTTCTGAAGCGCCCAGATTGCTAATTGGGAACGCCACGGTCTGAGTGAAGCTAACATTAACTTGGCCCACACATACACATATGTATACACATATGCATATAAGCGAGCAAAATCGAACAAAAAACCGGGGGAATCACACCTCTCTAAATACAAAATCATTACTGGAGATTAGGACGGAGGAGGCCGGTGTGAACTGGTGGGGCGTATGGAGCTGATGCGTGACTGCCAGGTTAAGCGAGACTGTTTGTTGATACAAGTTTTCGTACAAAAACTTTGGGTCAAACTATACGGATAACAACATCTGCTGCAAAAAAGAAGCTTAGCCTTTTGAAAATTCGGTATTTTAACTTTTAATTTTCAAAGTGGCTCAAAAGCGGTTAAAGCGTCGACTCCACATCCATTGTCAAAGACATGGACTAAAACAGAAGTATTCATGTTATATCGACATTCTCTCTGGAATATGGAGGCTAAATGTTCCTTTATTTTTGGTTAATCTGGTTGTCTTTAGAAATGCAAACAAACTGATAGGCACTTTGTTGTCGTTTGCTGTATGATAATGGAATGACATGATTGCCAGCTTTAAGCGTATGGCATGGAGTGTTCAGGTAAAGGGCCCCTACAATCCTCCTTTCAACCATTAACTTATCAATTCGGTAATATTTCAGTGAACCTCAGAAATGAGCGCCTGGGGTTCCCAAGCCATTTTTGAATTGGAATGAAGATGGGCACAATAGACACCGAATTGTATCTCAAAACTCATTTTTGTGTGAGGAAAGAAATTTGGTGTATTGACTCTTTCCCAACCTTAAATTGGTAAATGCAAGGGGCCTGGAATAAAACTATCATACCGTAGTCGATTTTCTTGTATCTTGTTACTGCAGCCACAGCAGATATAGCATTGTCTCCTATCTCCTCGTAATTTGGTTCACCGGAGGGTTCACCGAAATCCTCCACAGGTGATTGTACTTCAAAGACCAGGGTGCATGGTGCCGCGAATGAACACATGCAAGTAAAGTAACGTGGAAGTATAATCGTTGAGATAACCTGTTAGGAAGCATTCAAAACAGTGAACTGATGATTAATCCGAAGATATTTCTGAGGGTACCGTGATCGCCGTGGATAATTACCAGTGAATTTTTTTAATTCTACGTGAAGGAATAGTTTCAAGAATGAAACAACAAATAATTGAATAATTATAAGTATGTTTCTATCCTTTGAATGCATCAGACTAATTTGTGAAAAAATCAACAATGAGCCGCATTGAGTCCTTCTAGAAGTGAACCGCTACAGTGCATATTGAATGGCAACCGATTTATTCAGGCAAACTACAGCATACATTTTGGACTTTGCTGTGAATTCACAGTGGTACCAACAACATATCACTCACAACTTTATCTACCTGGCTTCCTGAAAGTTCAAATGTTTTTACATTACATTCAGTCCACAGATTCATTTAATTTTGCACAATTTCTAAAATGTTATTTAGCTTTTACTGCTTTTTCGTACAAGTCTCACTGCATGGCCAGATGACCAAGTAAACAAGATCGTACATCTTGTCACTACGATGAACGAGATAATCCTATACATATCCTTTACCTCTGTTCCAGTTTTATTTCCAGGTCCAGTTTGCTCCTTGAAATGATGGCCCAATTAGTAAAACCATCTTGCGTTGTCTGGTCTTCACATAATATTGACCTGGCAGACTTCAACTCCCTATCTGAGATGAACCATCAAGTTAGGTGCTGAACGAAACAAACCATTTTCCAGTTTTGCTCGGACAAAGTTATCCCTGGAGCCGAGTACTTTGGGATCAACCACGTGCTAAAACCGTCTCTTTATCACTGTAAAGTACACACTGCGGAAGTGACAAAAGCCAACCATCATTTTATTGGTCGTTTTTGCATGATCCACATGTGTTATTCTGGAAGACCCAAATCCTTATTGAGACATCCAGTTCCATCGGTATTCAATTTTCTTCTATGTAAGTTGTCTTAAGGTCGTCAGGCTGCTTACCTAGGTTTTCACACATCTTCAAGAAATGTGGGGTTCAGATCGTCGAATTGTAGTTGCTTGTTGAGTTGAAGGAACAGTGAATCAGGCTGGAGTTATGTTGTTGCTAGGGGCTGGTTTCAACGTTTTGCTTGAGTGCTTTGTGTTAGGAAAGTAGCAGTCTATCAAATTTCATACGTGGAGTAAATATGTGCTGGGGAAACAAATGGTCTACAACAGCACCCGTTTAGTGAACAAAAGAGGGCTGAGATCTCTTCGAATTTTCCTCACGTCGTTTGTAATTCATGCACATACCGGCAACTGGAAATCTTGATCAGCAGATCAAATGCCATCAATTTAAGGAAGCTAATGGATTATTTCTTGTAAAGGTAACCATCATTGGTATTGCTTGTGATATATTGGCTAGTTATGTGGACTGTCAAAATCACTCAAATAATATTACGCCTTTGGGTAACCGACGCTTGTTTCCTAAAGAAGCAAACACATTTATCCAAAAGCTTCACTGGTTATAAGCTCGACCATATTGGAAACAAAAGCACCTCTGAGTTCAACGTCCTCTACTTTGTAGGTGAGGTGCTTCTCAAGTCATTGTGACAGGTAGGTTAAACCTGTAGGATTGCGCGTATTCTCTGTGATACGTTTGTCCTTAGTGAACTAGCCGGTGAATAAAATACTTCCATGCCATTTACTTAGGAAATGGTTTATTAGGGAGAGGTTGGTGTAATAAATAGTGTTTTAGTAAATAATTGAGGAAACTCTAGAAGCTTGGACAATATTTTAGGCATACGAAAATGATCGGTCGGCATAGTGGTAGCTCGGATGCGTCAGTCAGCTCTTGATCAGGTGACTCTTGATCTGTTCGCAGAGCATGGCAATTAGTTTACAAAAGTCTTGTCACAATAAGAACAGACATTGTCCTTGAGCTATTAGACTGGTACTTCCTCCTAGTCTGTTTGCGTTTATATGGTTTCTAAAGGGCAGATGACACCCCGGGTGTTCTCACCGGGTTCAACAGATTCACTACTGATTCCAGACGGACCAAATACTTCAGGTTGTTGACTTCTTTGAAACCGAGGCCAGGTCCCCTGATAGGAACGTTATGTTGAGTTGTCTGACGAAAAGATAGTCCATGCCTTTTAGCTGTTGCCTTCATTTTCGTGGTTCTTAATCAGTCTTGAGAATTGTTCTACTGCAATGTCGAACACTTATAGGATTTCTAGCCTCACTGCTCTTATGCAAGCATTCGTCTCTCTTATCAGCAATTCTTTCATATTTTCTTAGACGGCTATGAGTGTTTGTGGTTAATAATTTAACCACGTCTTTGCCGTTCCATCGTGTTAGTGCCTACGTCTGTGAATGATTCGTTGATAGCCGGTTGGTTAAGCTACCTAAGAGGACGCACTTTTGCAGACATTCGTGGAGAAAATGTAGCAGTTTTTGTGCAGGTAAAGCTCATCCATTGACAAGCATTTTCGGGTTTTCAACACCTGAAGTTGTTTTCAGAGTGCAGAAATAGTGGTAGATGTGGTGCAGTAATTAGCTGTCGATCGAATGACAGTTAATCGTTTCAACGATCTTGCAAACATTTCGCAAGAGAAAGTATGATTAGTGTGTGGCTGGATAGGTATTTCCTCCAGGATTTTCGGCGTCCATATAGATTCTTAAATATATTTGATATCGGTTACATCAATGATTTCGTTCCAACGGCTTATACGACCAAAACGAATCAAATCTTGCGCACATGACAAAGGGAATAAGTCAACATGCAAACAAAAAAGTTTGACTATAAGGTTGTTGGGATCATTTTGAACAGGAACCAAATAATCAATATTTCAGACAACATAAAAACGTATAATCCGAAAGTGAAGCACCACACGTGTACATTCGATTTCTCACAACGGAAAAGTATAATTGTAAGGACGAAATAAATCATGTCTGGTAAACACTTCTGGACGTTTCTCATGTATTGACCATGTAAGTAAACAAAAAACGAACAAACAAAATTTGTCAGATACGCAGTGTAGTAAAAATAAGACTTTTTCGTATGACACGTCACTCACATTTTTACAGACATCATGAGAAATGCTGTTGAGCTTTTGGCATCCATTTAATTGTAGGCCGTACCTAAATTCTGTAAAGAAATTTTTAAACCCAAGATATTCGGGCGCTTTCCATTTGAAGGAAAAAGCGGTCGGAATAGACAGAATTCAAGAAGCACAGTGAGACATCACTGCAATGAAAGTAAAACATTCCCATGATGAATCATGTAATTTGGGGACTGGACAATTACGTAAACAGTCAAAACAGCAGCGAAGACAACAATACTGCTTCATTTTCGGCAGTGACCCAAAAAGTAGTTGCCACTTTTGACAAAGAGGATGTTGGACATAAAACTAGATAAATCTTAAAACTACGGTTTACGGGGAGATTGATACCTGTTTGCGTAAACCCACCTAAATTTGTCTAAGGAAAAATGTGTTTCTGTTGTCATCATACTCCAAGCATTCAAAATATAAACAAACGGTCAAAATAAAAAAAATCCAAATTTTCAGGCAAGCATGACAGAACAACAAAAATTTTATTGATAAATAACCCAATGGTTGGGCTGTGTGATACGCAGACAAGTGTTCCGAGTGCTACACGCTTGCGTATTTTTTAAAGTAAGGCGATTTGCAGCGCTGAAATTCTCCACCTAACGTTGAATTAAATTAAATTTGACCTTTCTAATTGAACTAATTCTCTCTAATGTGTAAAACTCTAATTAAATAACATGAGTTAGTGAAAATATGCAAAACTTCATTCCAACAAATGCAGTAATCCTTAGGGAATTTTTTTCATTTGGCTTCACGCAAGTGGACTTTTCTCATTTCTAAATATCCATGAAAGACCATCTTCTATGGAGCCCAAAAATACTGATTATAGTTGTTAAATATACCTTTTAGGGCCGGACACATCCTGTCCACATAATGTGCAAAAACCAGACTCTGAATCTCTTCTGTCCACTGACCCCTGTGCAAGCAGTTCATACTAATGTATCCGGAAACCTGTGGCCTCTCCATAATAAAGCACATGTATTATGCAGAATATATGTTAGATGTCTGGGAAACCTTCATTTGTTATTCGGTCGACGCTTTTATTAAGTTCCAAACTTCCAATGAGACAGCGACTGTTATTGCTTTCATCAGTGGAATCAAAAGATGTCATATATCATGTCTTCAGGTACGACCCACACATTCACGAGCGTGTTTAAACTTAGCTCCAATCAATCAAATGGTGATCAGTGTCAAACTGGGCAATGAAGTTGTTTTTTCACTCTGTATGTTTGATCCAGGTTATTCCGCCTCAAAGTGTTCATAAGATGTGGTATCCGAAAGTTTTATTCCTTCTGCAAAAAGAATTGCTTCACATTAGACAACCCTGTTGAGTAATCATCAATAAAGTTTTCTGGTGTAATCTGCGTGTATCTGTCCTCGTTTTGGCACGTACTGATGATGTATCCCTAATAGTGACAAGACGTTTGCAACTCAGGTATTGAGCGGGATGTACAAATCAGCAGCCACCTGAACAACTCTCAGTAAATGCTCCCAAGGTACCAATATTCCAATACACTGCCAACTTACAGACCAGATTTTCAGTAATGCCCTCCAGTGATATTTTCTAGTTTTAGTTGTCTATCGCTTCCTCTTTAATTATGGGCCCTAGTCCAAACATCGCGCAAATTTTCACGAGGCACTCGTTCGCTACGACACTAAGGAGCGGCATCCACGTGCGAAATCCTAGACATAATATGAAGTCTTCGTCTATCTCCATTCTCTCAAGCAAAATTCACTTGCATGTTTGCGATCTTCTTACAGCAAGAAACTTTGTACAAGAATTATTATTCTGGGCTGTCCCGGCTGATGAGACGAATTAAGCCAGTACCGAATCATACACCTCGTATCGTGGAGAGATGACAGAAATACGCAGCCAAATTAGTAACTCTTTCAGCGACTGTGAACCTGAATAGTACTATAAAATCGAAATAGATAAAGGCACCACGCCTCTGGAGTGGTATGAATTTATTTCAACCACAATTGGTGCACAGGTCAGCCACATGCAGCGTTTTAGTTAGTACCCCAATCGAGCTTCCGGACCTTCAAACCTGAGTACACGCCTCCGTGCAGGTCTTGGAATAGCATTTTCAGTCTTCGTCCAAGCGCTGTTGAATAAACTTGCTGTGGGTACTTGAAGAGAACTGGAGCAGCAGATTTTGTTGCCAACGGCAACACATCTGTCAAACACACCCGATATAGTCGAGACAGTCGAAATTCCCCTTGATTAAACAGAAACTAAGTGTGGTTTTAGGCTGTTTCGAAAGAAATGTACAAATGAGACCGCAGTGTTAGTGGACGTGATGAAGTATTGTTGGTTGACTGGAGGCGTAAGTGGGTTTACGCTAACTCTCCGTAAATCCAAGCAATCGCCTGTACATCAGCGACCACCCGCCAGCAAAAGGCTTCAACAGGGAAGCAAAATAATATGAAGTGAATTTTATACCTCAACACTGGGTGGAGATAGTACGAAATGACATACTGCACGGGATTTCTCCACATTATGGCGAATATCGGGGATTGATGTATACTCCTCGTGTGCAGATGAAACTGATAATAAGAAATCCGATGGCAATTACTTGATACCTCAGAAACCTTGCTAGTCATCGGGTTAATTATGGTTGTGCAGGAGACACAGGTACATCCTCATAACAAAGACCGAGCAGGACTTATGCGTTCTACTGGCTGGTGGCTAGATTCATCATTTAAATGCCACAAGTTTGCATAATGTTTTCAGTGACACTGTATACTTATCGCCGTTCCGCCTTAAGAGATCCGAACCAAAGTACCTTGAACTCCCGGGAACTGACACCTGGTACAAATCGTTCTTCATCGCCTCCAGGATTCCATGCCTGTTTTTGTGCCTATACATATCTGAACATACCATTGACTTCACGAAGCTCAGCCTTGGTGAAGCCTTTCAGAAATTCTTCACTAAACAATCAGTGGTGTTCTGTGCACCGGCCCTGTCATTCGATCTTGACAAAAAAGAATTATAACCGTTTGCCAGATAAGTTCAACTAAATCTTGAAACTAGAAGTGTTTGTAATCGCAAGTAAGTGAGATGCCTAAAATGCCCACGCTTCCTGTAGCCAAAGAAGTATCCAAACAACTGCCAAACAGCATAATTCAGTGTTTTTAACACAACACCGTACATTCTTTCTCAGTCTAGAAGCATGGAATGTAATCGAAACGAACCGTACCTTCATATGGCCTATCTCAGACCACTTCTGTTTACGGTTCTAAAAGTTCAAGCGTCCAAATCTGCAAACACCGCCATAATGCAGTTCCATACTGTGGTGATAGTCCTCAACTAGTTAGCTGCTCATACGGCTGGGAAACAGGAATCAAAAAAAAAACAAATGAAGTCTTTTTGGATTCAGCTCGCCCGTAGCCCTAACTTTTGAGGGTTGCTCTACAAATGGCTTCGTAGACCCTCATGTTCTCCGAGCAGCAGCAACAGGAACGGATAACACATGATACAATGTTGCTAAGAAGGCTGTAGCAGTCAGACGTCAGAATATTGCAGTTTACGCAACGTTGAAATAAGCTTGGCTCAAGCAGACCACACCTCGACAGTAAGCCGTTTATGCAGCAGAAATGTGAGCAGTAGAAAACTAACAGCATTATACGTTTTGGTGATGCACTGCTCATCATCTGCCCAGCTTCCGTGACACGACCAGCCAGATCATCCTATGTTTAAAGGATAACATACAAAGCATAATGAGGACTCCATATATTAAAATACTTATCTTCTAGTCGTCTAGTAAACATTGAAGCTACCATAGTAATGGGATATAGCAAAACTCGGCAGGCTCTACCCAGAGGATGAATTATGTCAATGGTATAGCACTTAAGGAAAAAACTTGGGGATGAATCCCCCAAAGCTTTTACGAGTCTACCATCATTGCTGGATCCGTTACGCAAACTTGTTGAAATCTCTTGGGGTAGGAAACTATCACTTGCTGGCTGGCACGATTTCTTTTAGTGACATCGTCAAAAAAGCCACAAGACCAGCTGTGATAACTTAAGGGGTAATAGTCACAAAAGTGATCACCACAATTCATCCTACCTACGTCACCTCCGAAAAGGCACTAAGAGTACGAACAGACTGTGACAAACTTTGACAGAACCGAAGCCGCGTCAGCCAAAGTTTTAACTTCTTGTCACTTTTTGGAACACCACTGCGTTACTGAATAAAAATGCAAGCTAATTTAAAAAGAAACAAAGCACCAGAAAGGCGAAAACTAATGCTTTGTGACTGAGTTTATTTGCGTAATTAAAATTTTGAAAATACCTGGTTACAGAAACTCACTCGTCTGCTTAAATATCCTTTCAAATTTTCGATCTAAGGAAAGGTTAAAAAAGCGTATCTGCTGCGTTAGATTCCTTATTGATAGATTAGATTCTATGTGTTGCATTTATATAACTTCAAAATTTATTCGCATGGTATCCTATCAAGTTGTTGCAATACGTTTTTAAGCAGAATGTCCTTATTTAAAATAGCTTTGGAAATGAGTCATTATCAAACAAGAACTATTCCACCAAAAATTTCGTCGCCCTTCCAGACTTCCGTCATTTATAACTTATTCAAGTATGCCAATATACAATAAACGCAGAAACTCCACTGACTAGAAGCTGTAAGGTGATTAGATTGGAAAATACTCGCCCCTGTGAAATCCATAGTATTGAGCAGATCATTAAAACACTAGTTTGCTACTCGATGAGGTAATGCACTATAGCTTACTAGAAGAAAAATGCGACACATTTTTCTATGAATTTCAAGGTCCTTATGGTGCATAAACACCCAAAAACCTTAAAAGGTGGTCAGAGCAAATGACAGTCATCAGTTGAATACTTGGCCCCCGTATGCAGAACGGAAAACTGATGGAAACCGGGATGAAACACCGCAACACATGCATAAATCGGCTGGTCTGATTCGTTGACCGAATCATTCGATTAAATAATGAATCACCAATCTTTGACTTTGGAGGACCAAACAGCCTATCCGAGGGCACAGCTCTGCCTTAATGCTCTTTGTGTTCATTATTCAGGCACGAAATTTAGTTGGATTACTCATGTGGACTTCGGTTCTCCCAAAATGAGAAGACTAAAAATACTGACAGGGAGAAAACACACCGGTGGACACAGAGCAGTATCGCACAAAAGCATTCTTTGTGGATTTAAAGTGACTTGAGGAAATACATTTTAACCCGAAGTAACTTCCAATAGTAAACACAATTAAATATACTCCTCGCGAACAAAAATCCAATAAATTGTAGAGTGTCTCTTCTGATCTTTCCCTATTACGTAAACGGAGGGTATTGAGTAGGTCCCAAAAAATCGTACCTGGAGTGCTGAGAAATTTTGTGAGCTTTTGTACGTCATCATCCAGCCTAATTACTTTTTTTCCAAAGGTTTTGTGTTCGTAATGATTAAAAACCTGCAATCAGATTAGTCCGTTATACTACTTGACTAATTTCAACAGAATGACAAAAACGAATAATCCAAAATTAGATTCATGCTGAGGATGGACATCGAATCCAGAATTCACGGCAATGCATTTACATTCAACCTTTCCTTGCCAAATTAGTGTTCTTCCAGTGTTCAAATTCCCAACGTTACCACTCTCGCAGTTTCCTTCTTATATTCGCACTCCAAGGTATATATATATATATATTATCACAAACCACGATTTGGTTCATAAAAAGCTTTGCGATAATAAATCTTCAAAATTCCTTCGAATTTACTTCACAGTGCTACTGTATTTTAGGCCACCTAAGTTTTTTTATCGTGACGGATTTCTGCTCATATTCTTCTCCAGTCTGTCAGGTCTGAGGTTTTCCGCAACAATTCTTGATTCACTCAACTCCTGCTGACCGCCACAAGTGAGTCCAAGAAGGCGGGATAACTTTTAAGCGTCAGAAGATACTGTGCCTCCATCCAATCTCCCATTTTCGAAAATTCGCAGATTCCTCCTACCCTAGAATATTGTCGCCTCAATTCGAATAAAGCCCTTTTCGCCCATTCTCCAACGTTTCACCACATCACAAAAAATCACCTACTACATCTCCTCTTCATTCTCTGCTTGAAACAATCAGTCCTCCCACATCTTTATTGTGTATCTTCATTTTTCACTATCTCACTGTTAATATTGTCGTAAATGTTCATCCAGCCTTATTTCTTCTGTGCCTCAGGCTCTAACCTTTGAATGTTCTACTCGCTTCTGTTTTTTCGGTTTCCCCAGTTAAGTACTTGTAAGACTTGGGCAACTAACCTTTGTCCTCCTTTCTTCCAAGAATTTGCTACCATTTCTACCCTCCTCTGCTTTATAGTCTTCTTGTAACTTTCAAAATTCCAAGATTCGAATCGATACGTTCCGGTGGAAGCCATTGTAACTGTGGTTTCGCTTGTTTATTTGTTCTGAATTTTACTCATCATGGAGTCACCCGTTGTCTGAAAACCGTTTATTACGTATTTAAAGACTGGGCTTTCACTAGTGAGCTTTGTACCAGACTGTGAGCCGGGTACATCTAGAATGCAGAACTTTGGAAATCAAGTGCTCCCAGTGAAAATTCAGGCACACTACTCTAGTTATGTGCAGACTTATACATTCCGTAGAACCAGAAACCACTGAGCGGCATATGAGAAGACAAAGAAGACCCTAATGTGCAGTCAAAACAAATTTCGTCGCTGTGACCTACAAAGATCGTCAAGAACAAAAAATCTGAGCCCAAAATATCCCTCAACTCCGAACATTTAAACGCATAATAAGCTTGATCGTTGTTCGCAAAGTATGTAAAATAACCTAAATAGCCCATGCTGGCATAGGGTAATGTTGGTCGAACAACGACTGATTCGTCAACTTTGTCAACAAAAGCACGTCCAAATTGGCATCGACGTCTATACACTAGCAGATGACACAAGTACTTAACTGTTATACGAGCATGACAAATAAAGGCTCTACTAAAGATTGGTAAGAAGCAGAAAGGGTAGGAAATTATTTACAAATATCCTATGTCGTCGGGGTAAACGATAAAGGTCAAATAACTGTAACTTCAAAAAGCGGTGAAAGAAACACATCCGGGCACAATATCGGATGCCATCAACATTACCAGGTCAAAAGACTTTACAAACGAACTTTATGGAGGTCAGCAGAGAACGACATGTGAAGCGTAGCTTGGCAGTTCTGATAGAGGCTGACGTCATGAACATCACTTGAATTGGTTACATGCCATATCCTTCAATGAGAGTCACGTGGAGCTCGATCAGGAAATCAATATGATCCTATAGCACCTGGATTGAACGTACTCATATTCATTTGGTGTATCGACGTCAAGACCTGTCCCCATCAGATTCTTCTGCAGCATGGGTTTGGAGTAAACTGCAAAGAATTTTTCGGTGAACAGCTATTGGACTTGCGTATTATGCGCTCAACTAACTCACCCTGGTGTAGCGACGCCCCTTCCTCTCCGTGCAGTCATTCAAGACAAATTCGCTACACATACGCTGCAATTGGCTAACTCGTATTATGCCACGAAGGCATTGGTGCTCGAATATTTGGTAGCACTTAAAAGCTTCAGATTCAATGGACCAATTTCGCTCTTACGGTCGCCTAGTATACATCCTCATTTAGCTTTACTGATGTTCTTAATTGAGCTGCGGCGATGCATGCACTGGTTTCATCTGTCACGGAAAAATTCAGCTTGTATAGGTTCCAAGGAACCTAAACCGAGAAGAGCTCGAGTTGTTTATCTTAAACTCACAGATGTGCGTGAACGGGTCGTGGATTTGTGGATGAACCCCGAAGCAAAGCAGCAGTTCCCGCATTCTACTGAAAATTGGATTATGCGGGCAGGCAATCGTCTAATAACTAAATTGTCTTCGACGTAGTTCAATTCGATTAACTTTGCTGTATGGGCTATTTTGAGTGATAGACTTTTGGTCTAGTAAGCTGACTGCATCGGTGACAGCAAGTAGTATAAAGAGCAACACAGTACAGGTGTGATAAAAACCGCCATTTTCGGGAGAATGTTTGGGTAGATTATTACAAACACCAACACTATCAAAGGTTCCATAATAAAGGGCACAATGCATGTTGAAGCAATTTAGGAAAATTCCTATTTCTCCACGTATTTATCTGTCTGCAGGTCAAACGCCTCTTTCAAATTGTTAGTACTCTTAATGAACAGTGCTCGTTTGTTAAGGAGTCCATTGGCCTGAAGCTAAGCAGCGCCCTCCATAAGAAAAATCTAAGTGGAACATTCGGTTTGATTCTACAGTGAGTTTTTTGCTTCGAATAACTGTACAGGCAGCAAATGGGACTTTAGATCTCTTATTGTAACTACAACTGACTCACTGCGTTTGGACAAGACGTAATGTCTTCATTAAATCGCCTCAATTCAGTGGCATAGTGCTGCGAATGTTTTACAGGATTACGCGTCACAATGTAAGTAGAAACCCTAAGCTGCACAAAAATTTGTAAGACACTGTCGGGTAATATGGTATCAGAAGAACTGAGATGCTGTCCGGGTGACCAAATCAAGATAGAGACAATATTCACTTTAGAGTAAAGCTCGACCGATAAATCAGCCGACCTGTAACAAGGGTCGCAAGTTTTGGGCCAACACCAACTCGGACTGTTTGTTTGTAGGCGGTAGTTTCTAAATGGCATGTAACTAGTATTTATCTCACCACCTGAATCAGGGGTCTTGCAGCTTCAGTGCCCCGTATGGACAAGAAACTGGAACACAATGTCCAAAATGCACATTGACGGCGGCATAGCTTTTAAACGTGAGCCACCTCAGATATGGTCTATTTGTTGTTACGTCTTGAGTACAGATGATGTGAAAATCTGCTTTTATATGACATCCAAGCACGGATGTTTTAACTCCTATACCACCACAACTCACCTGGGGGACCCAAACGACCAGAATACACGTAAGATCAGACGATGAGTGCACACTTAACTGATAATCGAAATATTTGCACCTATGCATTATAGGGAAAATGAAAATTATCATTTGAGAGCGTATCAACGACTAGCTAAAAAAGCCAAAGGCATACCCGCAGTTGGTTTCGTCAAAACGGATAGTACGATCAATTTGAATTAGCTTCGGTACTTACATGGTAAGGTCAGGTTCACTGAGGGAAACAGAAGAGCTGTAGAACAAATGCAATGGTTCACACAGATTTATAAAAAAAATTTCAAATGTCACCAGAAATGTAACATTTTCTTAGTAAATTCGTATTTCATTGTTTGTTGGGCTATCCAACGCCCACAATTGAAAAATCAGTAAATATACCGTGTGGATTAAAACACAGCTCGTGCATATCTGTAGAGAAACATCAACATTGTAGGCCTCACCAAATTTCAAGTTGCGTCTAACCTCAATTTTTTGGCAAACACTAAACCTGGGCTGATCGTATTTCCAAACAGCTCATGAGAAGATTTAACTGCATGGTCGGCTGTAAAAATTTCACAACTTCGGTATACTCACACCATCTCATTTGGGAAAAAATACCGTTGGGAATGAATTTCAGCTGTCAAGTTTCTACAAGTTCTACCCAGGTATGTGAATCGTCCTTCGCGATGCAAGCACTTCGAAAAACGTCCTTCTGCCGCAGAGTGTATTTTGCATCGCATAAGTCCCGTCACCGATTTTGTGCAAATTGGAATCCCCGCCTCTCGACTTTTTGGACCGATGTTCATTGAACACCGCCTACCCTTAATAAACATTCGATGCTCAGTGAAGGTGAACAACAGCTGACGCACACGTAATTCATCGATGTTTCGAGCGGTTTCATTGTGAAATTTTAGAACGTGGGCGCACGGGTGAACTGAATTAAAGGCAAATCAAATAGAACAAGTGTCTGAGTAATACTATAAGCAACTTCAGGCTCTATTTAAACAGATTCACAGTTGAACTACTTGTCCAAATGAGGATCATCAGCTTACTGAAGTCTTTGAAGTTTTATCATTTTGTTTGAACAGCAGGGCGCAAAAATGAATGTATGTGAAATTAGATATGCATTAAAAAAGGTGGGGGGGTGAGGATGGGACCTAACTGAATCTCCTTCTCTCCAACGTAAGATGAAGTTTTCCGAAAAGACACTAAAATCGTTGGTGATTTAAGCCAACTAGGAGAGAAGCAAATCGAACTATGAGGTGAGCATTCGAAGGAACTTAGCACTGCATAGTAATCACAGACAACTCAGTAAGACGGAGCTAGATTTGGACCCACTTTGAAGTGCTATGCCAAAACTTTCGCGAGTCTAGTGTGTCAAACTCCGAAGTGAATCTGACCAGGCCTTTGCTTCACAACAGTTTTGTAAAGGTTTGCTCTCTTTGTCTATGGTAGGCCTCCTTATATTCGGTCAAAATCATATATATTTATTTGAGTTTTGGGCACAACCAGGAGGGACAGGTAAGATGTCAACAAGCGGGACCAAGGTTCTTCGGCAAATATTGCCCTTGAACCAGACACATCTGTTGCATTAAAGTCCCTCAGATGTGTAATGCGTGTTGTACGTAGCCCACTCGTGCGGTTTGTCGTTCACAACAAGTAGGCTAACCCTGAATAGATTCACTTACCGTTTCGATGATGTGCGACAAAGTTTATGCGTTAGTTCATAAGGAGCAATCCTTGCCATGCAGGTGATTACCCGTTTAGTGTTGCAAAAAAGTTGCGGCCCTGGGAGAAACTGCGTGCACAAATAGTGAGACCAGTGCCGTCCTGGTCTGCAACGGACGGAACAATGGGTAAGACCTGAAAACAGCCATTGCTTAGTTGAAACATCTCGCAATGAATGCAAAACGTACTTAAAATAAATGATGTGGTTATCAAATCAGGCTGTTTGTTACACAAAGCCAACGTCGTAAAAGAGGGTCGCGTATGTTTCAGGCATGACTAAACTGTGTGGACGTATGTGACAGGATCCCCACCTGGTTTTGCTGTAGACTGCCTTTCACTGTCCACTGATCGCGCTCATTGGAAGGCCGATTTCATTTAAAAGGAACGAATAATTCACCTTTTAAAGTTCATAGGTTTGCAGTCCCTTGTAATGCATCAAAGTTGGGAGTTTTTGGCGGTAGACAATCGTCGTACGACAGACAACCGAAAAATTGCTCACACGTTCAGAATAAGACCATGACGTGAATGAATCTAGCCTGGCCGTATGAACCGGGGCTGTATCACTGCTACCTTTCCTGAGGGTAAATTGCGCGACAGTTAGGGCACTTTGTTTATTTGGGAACAGTGTGATTGAAACTTAGTTGAAAAGCAAATAATCACCTAAACACGACATGTGATGCCCAATTGGTCTGCCGATCAACCTCATGCTTATTTGCTTTTCACCCTCATTCGGACCAGAAGTTGTAGATGTTAGTATTTATCCTCATAGTACTTATTTTCTAGTGATGAGATTACTTATTCAGAAACACACCCAATGTACTCACCTTCGTTTTTATCCGGTTTCATGTGGATCGTTGTATCCCGGATTTTTCTCAGCACTTGTTTGTTCATTGAATAGCCAGTTACTTCATACACGACTGAAAAGTAAAAAAACAGGGTGTAGTAATTTACAATTATCTCCTAATAAGGTATTTTTCGGGGAACATTGCTTCAAATAATAGAATTAATTGATACGTTTCTTCGTTGTTTTCTTTTATTAGGGACCCACCTATCCCCAGTACTTCCTTTTTTAGAATGTAACAGTTCGTCAAAACGTTAACAGATTTTACGGCTCAATAAGCACATTTTGACAAGTTCGTGGTGAAAAGAGCTAAGCATATCTGACAGAAAAAATTGAAAGCTGTTATTATTGGTCATATTCACTATATCTGTCATGATCATAACTACAAAGGAACAAAATTTAGGGACGGATCTCAAATGCACTCATCTGTGAAGCGCTGAATTTTTGTTCCTTCGTCACGCCAGCTGGATGTGACGAGATTCCAAACAAATGCACGCGGTTTCAGTAACATCTTCGCTCATAAGCTCCAGTGGATTCACTGAGATCTTTAAACAATGTATTCGACAAATGAAGTATTTCATTTACCTCTTGCTTTTGAAGGTATAAATTAAATAATAATAACGCACGTTTGCATTTCATCAATACCACTTGGTAGAACTGATAAGGATGTGGTTGTCAAATACAACCAACCACCTAAGATTTTAAAGATGAGAATCATTTTCCAGTCCGTGGGGAAATTACATATCTTAACAATCAAAAGTTATCTTATTAAGGTTTTGCTTCACAAAAAAGCATACTGTAAAACATTTCATCTTCCTCAATAGTCCTGTTTATATCTGTAGCAGTAAAGAGGCAGGGAGAAAAACTGACTTATTTACTATAAGCAGCATTTTACTAAACGGCATTGTTTGTGGAAGCGACTAAATTTTTGATTCCGTGTGGCAATCGAATAAACCTAACCTCATGCACTCAGCTTTCAAAAAGACTTCCTGAACAACGATTTAAAAAACTGACGCTCCCAAATACCTTGACATGCTTAATCAATCTATATCAAAACTGCACACTGTTTCTCATTGTGATACCGTTTTGCATATCATCCTTGGGATACGATAGGTTTTTTCATAAAGGAAACTACTCACAAGGTTGCTGAAAACTCTTCGACAGCCCTCGACCGGCTTTGCCCTTCTTGGAGCACATCAGGTACGCGCAGTCTCCGAGTTTCCGTCAACCTTATGTTCTGCTTGGATCCAAATTGGACTGAATTCGACAATTTTGTTTTCACGGGAGATTCAAGTGAAACTCAGTTGAAGAACATCATAAACGAGTGGTTCACATGAGTCTCCCGAGAAAAACCAAACTGAGTTGCAAATGAGTATACTTGACGAGAGGTTTTTATTTCTTTCACCTTTTATTGCTTCTGTCTCATTGATTGGAAGGATAATCTGTTCACTCGAATTATTGTTGCAACTTTCTAGTGAGTAAATACAACTGCATAGAACGGTAAAAACCGAACCTGTCTCAATTACTTGTGATACTATCAAAATAAACTTTAACCCATTTACTCTGTCCAAACGACTAGCTGGTATCAAATAGAGTTACCGGAAATCAGGATTCAAACAATGTAACTTTAAAATTTCCAAGATTTTTATGGGATTCAAATAAACTCCCAAACCGTCTAAAGAATGTCCCTTCTAGATTTTGTTATCTGATCGTCTTCTCTCACAAAGCCACAGATTTGAACCAACAACTGGTTGGCAATCGAAATCTATTCAAATTCATAAAATTTACCGTACACAGCTATGAACGTGTTTTTTTTCAAAATAGTTGTAATACTTACTCTGTTGTAGGAATACAAAAAATAGCCAACTATTCATCGTTTCAATCTGCTCACTTGAATCCTTCTGACACGCGGTCTCACCACTTATGTTCAGAGTAGCATCCCGAGCGTGTTTATTCGTCTATCACTGAGAGTACATTTTACTTGACTGCACGTCTAACAAAGTTGTTGGTGTGCTCTCCTCTGTTAGATCAATTTCGTGTCAACTGGACGTGATTTATTCCAGTCAGTCGCATTCGACAACATCAGTTGCAACCCCACAAATGCTGTATATTGTCTGGAAAGTTGGATCGCCAACCACATCCAGCTGAACAATGGGGCGGCATTATTTAGAAATTCCGACTGGATCACTAACCATAATTTGTACCAAAATTTGGTGTTCAAGAGCGGTAGAATGGTGCACCCAGAAAAGTTTGACCAAGTCGGATGATCTGTTCCGCACAGGATTTTGAGGAATCAAATCACCTTCTCGCCTGATCTCCTAAGACAGGTTAATATAAAACTCACTAACTCTCCTTCAAAAAGGTCAGTGTTAACACCGTCATTTCAACCTTTTACTGTGCGAAGAAGAAACGACCAAACCTTCCCAACACAACAGCAAACCATCTTCCGTGTTGGAGTTCTGGTTTTCAGTGTGTCGACCTCTCATTTCATTTCCATACGTTGTGGTCATTTTTGTCATCTACTTTGCACTAAATGAACGCAAAATGGAACGAGCGAATGCCACACATTTTCCGAGTCACCTTAGCTTCAGTTAGGTCCCAAGATCAACTTACCCCGTTCCTGAAAATATTTAAAATAGACTATAACGGGTAACAGGGTTGCGAATAAACCAAATAAGCATTTTCATCTGCAGACTGCAGGATTTGTCTGGGCTTATCAAAGCAATTTGTTGCCGGGTTGATTTTACCCAAGGCGTGTCTGTTTGTCTATACTACACTTGTCGACTGTAGCAGCTGGCAAAACGTCATACTGTCTTGTTCGACAGCTCTCTTAACATTCTGTTGTGGATTGCGGCGTTTTATTTGAAAAAGTATTTGCTACACGTAAATACTCATCTTTTTTCAAAAATCCTGGGTCTTTAAATTGCGTAGTACATCAATTACACAGTAATTATTTTAGGCATAGTGTTCGTGCAGCCGACTCCACAACTTTTGAGTGTCAACGAAAAAAAGGTGGGTGACCCAAGCTACTTAATCAAGCGAATAGTGGTTGATGGTTGTATTGTCAAAGATACCACCCCGAGAGAACTAAGCATGCGGACCAGGCCTGGCCTTACAATATGTATCAGAGTAGCCGTAGAAATTAGGAAAGACGAACAGCCGTCAAAGTCCTCTGTGGCACGCAGGTGTACCGCCTACTGTCTGTCGGTATCAAACACGGATTAGTTCGTAAGTGGATGCAGACAAAACGTACCACCACGGATGCTACGGAACTGACAGGTTGAATCTGCCATACAATCACCGTAAAATCACCAGCATTTCTGCAGCCTCTCAAAAAAATATACAGCAAGCAGAGCTAGCTGTGGAATTTAACGATTTTGGAGCACTTCACTGAACCCAAGTCGCCTGTGGTCTGGCTCATTAGGAAAAAACCGATCTGCAACTTTTGGTACTGTTGTATTTACCCTCTTGAATTTGTGAAAATGACAGTAGACCTCTTTGTGTTTGACAAGACCTCATCCCCATGAGGATAAAATCAATTCGAATAATAGTACAGTCAAAATGTTTCAACTCAGATGAATAATACCAGCAGTTTTGATGTCTCACACTTCTATTACCAAAAACTACACAACTACTTTGGGGCTAATGTCCTCACCAGACTTCCACTTGTTTTAGCCGTTTCATAAGATTTTAAAATTTTTCAAATGGCGTCAGAATTACGAACGTCACACGACTATCAGCTTTCTAGTTTCTTCCTTGTCTGTACTCTGGGTTTAGGACTTTGCTACCTCTCGGTTTTTTTATGAGGATTTCGTGGCTTTTATTTCCCTGTAGCATCTCGAATAATCTGACCTGTCCTTTTTCTTGTTCTTCGTATTTCAGGATTTACTAAGAGGTTCTGAAGAGCTGTATTTCAACTATTTGTTTAATAGTGTACATTTTCTCCGAAACTTTCTCAAAACGCGTGGCTCCTATTTACTGGTAGACTGCAATTGAGAAAATTTATGATTCCTTGTTCATTTCCGATCAATAAAGAACTGGATGTTGCCACCGTGTTGATAGACAAGGCGAACGCTTGGATTACGGTCCACGTTGTCTAAACCCTTGATCTTGATCCCTATATGGGTGTGAAATCTTTATCCATCTTTGCGAGGCCTCCCAGGTTTTAGTGACGCTTCGTTACACAGCAAATCACAAATCTTATGGGTCTCATTAATCCTTAGGGATATTCAAAATGACAACTTTTTGTCAGTGGTTGACCGCCTCACTACTCTGCCACATTTTGGCACCTATCTGGCCTCAATGTATGTTGCTCAGATAGCTCATCAGCTAATCCGCAGCCGCCTATCAATGTTTTCACCTTCTGCCAGGAGTGTCCCCAGATCAAATGATTTTGGAGATTCCTGATATCACTTCACAGCCCCTCACCATCTTTTCTGTTTTCATTTTGTATCTTCACCGTACACTAATTGCCGTCTGCCAAGCATATTTAAGAGGAGCTTTTTGACAAAACCTGCTTGTGGCGGGAAAAATTAGGACCTGATAACCAGCAGATTAGCTAATTTTGTTGCTGCGTTAGTTCTTCATATGCCCGTTTGTTTAACTTTTGACATCTATTTCCGCATACCTTAACAGGTATTGAACAAAACATCCCCTCACAACTGAGTGTAAAAGAAATCAGAAGTGATTCATGTAATTTTTTAAATGTTTCCATTAGTAAAACTATTCTGGACCTCCCGTGGTATGTGGTTTTAAAACTGCAGCTGGCGATAAACGCAGTAGTAAAGCCTACCCAACAGTATCACGTAAAACCATGCCTGTAGACAAAAACATCCAACCTAATTGCAGCTTTCTTGATTGTGAATGAAAGGCACTTAAAGGATTAGTATTCGAGCATGCTCTCCCTGGCTGTTACCGAAGAAAAACCGAGTAGCCTGTCTGTCTCGGGTAATCAGTCTATCATTGGTCGCAGTATCATTCTTTTTCATGCGTTTTTGACATCAGAGAGCAAGGTAACTGTAAATGAAAACCGGGTTTTCAATAATTGTCCTTCAGAGGGTTAGATGATCACCCTTTTCAGGTAAACGAACCATACACGATTTACAGCCTTTTACCTTTCGCTCATTTTTTCACATCATTTACCAAGTCCGGTTGCCCATTAGTTAGACAGAGGACGTAACTCTCAAAATGGATGTGAGTGAGCGCTTGCATATTTGTTCACCAATTGGACTCTTGGTAACACTAGGACGGCGGTAAACTTTAACATCCTAATATGAGTGACTGCCGTCATTTCAAGCGGTGGCACGTCTTACCTGTAAGCTGAAAACCTCATTTAAAATGCTATAAAATGCCATAAGGCTTTTGACAGGGAATTTTATACCCTTTGAGAATAAACCAGAAAACCTACCATTATTTAGTTGCATTAGCAGTGCTCACTGAAACTTGCCCATGCGATGACAAGCACCAGAATTTTCCAAAGAACCGTTGGATAAACGCCAGATCAGCGTGTGCTTTGTGTTTTATCTTGTCGTCATTCGTTCCGGTCAGCTCGACTCCCTTAAATCTCGCATTATGTGCACTGAACTCAAGTGACACCTACATGAACTTCGGGCAGTCAGTATGGCCTACGGTACGTTTGCCATAGCCCCTATCCGCATGCGTGTTGTGCAGCAGCAACCATGAAAGCAAGGCAACGGACAGCACGAGTAAATTCTCGCATGCTTACTCTATGGATGACTCAAATTGGAACTCAGGCGCTTAACGACAGACAGACAGGTATCAAAGGCCCAATGAGGCCAAGAAATGTGCAATATTTTGTTAAGGAGACGAAGCTGTGTAGTCGGGTGTATTTGCCACAAGAGCATGTCACGTCACTACCTGGATGAATGCAGCTGGTAAAACATTTTTATAAATGAACTCAGAATAAGTTGGAAAGGCCGGACTAATAACACTCCAAATAAGATAACCGAGAAACAACACCTGGGAACGGCTGAAGTGTAACATTTTTGAACTTACAAACTTTTTGCCAAAAATTCAGAAGTTAGTTTGGGCACACTAGGACAAGAACAAGTGCAACAGTTTGGAGTGCCGACAGAAAAGCGATATGCGTCCGCCCCTCATAATGGGGACAAACATCTGCAAAGCAAATTTTCTGGACCACTGGAGTTTGGGAAATACATTCACAACGAAGATTGGACAGGAATCTACCCAGGTGTCAGCCTACTCAGAGAAACTAAAACGCCTCCACCAAAAGGCTCAAATTCACTCTCAAATACCATAAACATGGGGTAGTTAGACAACTCCAAAGGACAAAAAAACATAAACCTTATTGGACTAGAACGCTCAACACAAACCCCCGTTAGCCCTTTCCGGCCATCAAGTACAGGTGTAGGAGGCAATGCACATACTGCCATACGTTCTAATGCGACACAGCCGAAAACCATCCGAATTTGGTTCAAATCATCGGAGTGTTTCAAGAGCCGATTCATGCACAAGGTGAACGAAAACATACGATTGGTCAAAATGGGCTTAATCAGTCAATTAAGGTTTCTTCCAACAGCATTCCGTGGCTGAATGGTGAAGTGAGATAAACTTGTGCGTTGCGATCGGCAACTCCGCGGTCGGGATCCGGTGTCCGTCGTCCGATCTCCTTTCGTCTTCCTCCGTTCAGTGCATAGGTGACTGGGTTTACGCCAGTTACTTTCTTTGCCCAGCTTTAACGCTCTCATCAGTTCTTCCGAATACTATTGTAAAACAGTTTTACGACGTACAGCACCAGAAATAACATCGATGTTATTCCTTAGAAATGATATCATTTATGAGGCAGGTTTCTTCACAGAACACTATTAGGTTTGCCGACAGTCATCCGCGGAGCAAAAATATGCCCAAATACGATTAAAGCAACTGAAAGATCTGGGAGCGGAAAGTCTTGGATATGTGGTCAAGTTTACTTCTAGACAAAAATTTCGATTTCCTGCCAACCTTATATTAAAGCAAGTGGCACGGTTAAGAAGGTTAAGTGAAGAAAGCAAGAGCCATAAAGAGCAGATAAATATACGTGGCCACGCTTTGCAATATTAACTTATACACTTGATAAACGTTAAATTGTACATATCCCACGCGTAATAAGCGGAAATTTCCTGGAATAAATCCGCCAACTTGTTTGGATTATTTTCTCTTGTGCTTTAACCACCCATCTTTCCTCGTTTTATGCTCACTAAGCAATTACATTGTTTTTCACTTGGCCCGTGCGCGGTGTAGCGTGGGATGTCAGGAAGTCAGCGGTATTCGATGCTCGCGAGGATGTAGTGACGGTACACGTCGGTTCTCAAATGTGTAGATATGGAAATTTGTATTATCGAATCCACATGGCACACAAAGCACACATTCGCACAGGCTGGGTGACACAGGGGAGAAGACCGGAGTGTGACGACAACAACACACGTGTATTGAAAACGAAACCGAAACCGGATGTGTACAAAAGTTAAACAACATGGTATGGAAATAGTCAATGGGTTTGGTCGGGTATGCCTGTAGTAGAGAGAAAGAGAGATGCACATGTATTAGGTCATATGATAAACACGTGTAAGCAAGCACAGTCCAGTTTCAATTGCGTTATAGAGGATGCCATTTGAATCCGCGCGCCTTCTGGCTTGTGCACAACTGACCAATCAAAGCGCCGGCGTGTGCATGATCCGCAAGTCGAGTATTTCGGTGCACACTTAAGTACCCCTCACCAGAAGAAAACCGAAAGTACTTTCACCAAAACCATAGGATTTTTAAAGCTGCGAATTTTACGAGGAGTTAGCATAATCTGGCTGCACGTTTTCGTGATATGTCGCTCATAGCATTCTGTTTAACTGAGTGAACTGTCACTGTCACGTACCACCGCCGACATGCATGCTATTGTCAGTTTGCAGCATTAGGCACAAATGAAGATGAAATCAAATCTTAGCATATTTTAACGTTCTACGGTGTTCTTCAAAGGGAAGATAACATCTACAGAATGTCCAATGTAAATTCCAGCCGAGTTGAATGGCGTTTGTATGCGGTATACACGTCAGCGGAAACAAACGAGGTGATTTTGTTGACCGACCTTCGGCACAACAGTTTTTGTTAAGCTCGACTTAAGTGCAGTGTAATAATCGAGGACAGCTTGTTGCTTTGTCCAGTATTGAGGCAAGCATATATCTCCTTGGATGACCACCATTCTCAGATATGCGAAACTAGTCAGTAGATAATGCAGCGATTCCAGACGTCTGCATGGGAAATACCAACATCCAAGCGAGATATCTATACTATTGGAAAGCATGACGTCACCTACCTGGATTGTCATTACCTGCAAACAAGGTCTGCCATTGCCTTTCATCACGATAACCCCACCCGTTGTGGTTTAGTTTGGCTACGCATAATAAACACTAGGCCCATACCCATGCGTGCCGCTGATTATGAAGCCTCAATTATGCGTGATAGCCTAATCCAACGGCCAACCGCTGCCTTTCGTCATCATAACAGTGCGCGTTGTCGCTGCCTCATTTCCGCGCCGGGAAATTATAAGACCAACACTAGCATAAATTTTTATTTACTTGAATGCGGCTGTACATCTATAATGGGTGCTCACTTCGTTTCGTTTTCCGTAAACCAGTTTCTCTAGACGAGGAATCTGAAATGGAAAATGTATATTCGGTTTAATATCTTTTATATCTTCGGCGAAATGCTTCAGAGGTCTTAATGTTATATAAAGAAACTTACAATTTGCCCAGTTAGTCCCGTTGTCTATAATGAAGGATCCGTGTGTACACCGACGATGAATCCAGCGCAGTCAATACTTAAGAGAGGTGTATACAAGGCAGTCGTAAGACCAACTGGTATATGATTGGTCCCTAGTGTTCAAGGGCCACATGCGTTTTCAAAAGCGTGCCCATGGATGCAGCCGTAGCAACGATCTAGTGAGTGTGTGGGTACTTGTTACA
Source organism: Opisthorchis felineus (assembly GCA_004794785.1). NCBI lineage: Eukaryota > Metazoa > Platyhelminthes > Trematoda > Opisthorchiida > Opisthorchiidae > Opisthorchis > Opisthorchis felineus. The sequence goes on along the minus strand of SJOL01013228.1, from coordinate 40,623 downwards.
AAATCCTCCCTTTCAGAGCACTGAAGCCCAACTTCACCCCACTTTTGCTTTCCGAGACTTATGCCCTGTAGCTTAATAGAATAAACAGTTCCGTTGTTCTCACTAACCCTGTAAACATTCTATACTCATCCGCAGTAGTACTATCATCAACCATGGGCTCCGTTCTTGGACAGTGGTTATCAGTTCCAGTGCTTGGGTATGTAAACCAATTCTTCTGCAATCCTCATCATCTGGTCATAGCCAAAAACGGTTCCAGGTCTCAGACACACCTAACACGTTGAAAGCCGCTCTTCCTTTCAGGCCACCCTGGGACCCTTTTCCATGTCTGTCATATGTGTTTGGCTTCATCTAACTCATCGTTTGTGCTAAAGTCTTGCCACCCATATTTACTGCTACAAGCGTGCCTTAACTATCCGAATATATGAGCCTCTACGACGGCCACTTCTGATGCTATATAACTGTCTTTGACTGTGATGGTGATTTATTTAGGGCCTGTAAGTTTTACTCCATCCCATTTCTCCCAGGAACAATTATCCTCCAACCCATATCCACGTAACACACATCGCACAATTCCACCAATCCCGTCTTTGTCCTCTAAGTGGACGGTGGTCTTTGACTCTCCATAATCCATTATCTCGCTTTGCATGCCCATCCATATTTGTCCTACCTAATCGGCCTGTTCTACCGCTACTCAGCCTTAAACATCCACCAACTCTTTTTGCACCATGTCCACCATTTTGGCGCCTCCTGTACCCTACGATGAGAAAGACTGAACGGTTAACAACGTTCCTTTCTACTGTATGCCACCTGCAACGACCTCCCCTATCCCACGCTGAGCCTCATCCTCCACCTTTTGTGTTGGAGGAAACGGAAACCCAAAAAAACGTTTGGCGGACGCCTGTGCCGCCTGATTAAGCTTACCCTTGTTGCAGCATATATCACGTAGAACACTCCTATGAGTCCAAACTATTGATTATAGCATGGTAAAAAAAGCTGCTTAATGCGTCATTTAGCAAAGACTCACTAGATGCATGCGGTGTGACTCCCCTGATACAGTTCGTTTTGCACAACCTGTCCTTGTGCCGCAAGTGCGCCCTGCTGTCACCTAATCATATAAACATGCAACACGATCATGCGCTCTACGTTTTTCCAACCCCCTGTCCTTAAAGTAGCATGTCTTCAGTCGGTATGCTACTGTTCCCTGTAGGCCATAGCCAGTAACTTTTTTCTATGGCAGCTCCCATACCTACCTCCTGCATGAGCGTTGCTGAATCGTTCCAAAAACGGTCTGTTATCGCTTTCCAACCCATTTTCTCCCTTCTACACTCCAATACCCAATCCTACCAACCCAAATACTTGTCAGCTAACCGCTCCTTTTACATGAACTAACTATGAAGTCACATGCTCTTCAACCACAATTCGGGAACGGTCTACACACACATCTGTCCTTCCCACACAACTTCATGGACCATTTTATAACCATCTGTGACATAAGTTGCGCAGCATTTAGCTAACGCGTCTTCTTCATATTCACATGTGGTTACACCCGTTCGCATCGACCGCATGCCGCCACTGTCTCCATCTGAATACTGATTATCGTTTTTTGAAATCGGCAGTGCAGTTGGAAATTGTAACCACTCTTAGCTTCCTGTTACTTCGAGCCGCAGCCTAACTTGTACCCTAGTGCTCCCTAGTGGAACTTTCGGACACTTCTTCCCATTTTGAGTCCCCAATCTAGAAATGGCTCTCTAATTAACTCGTTTCAGTGGCAGTAATGGACCACCTTGCACCCTCTACGGGCCCAAGAATATTCTTCGCCCATGCTTGTCTTAATTTGTCACAATTCTTATGCCAATCTAAACTTCCCTGACAACTCCAACTGACTTACTCAAGGCGTCCACGAGCGGGGTTGTCCAAGGACCGACGTGCGACATCGCACTGACTGTGCCACTACTGTCATATTCAGTCTGATTGCCTGTACGTAGTTCACCATATCTTTACTACTTCACGACCGAGCATCATACATGCGCCCACAGGACCGCTAAGTCCACCGAATTTGTGCCCGAACTCCAAAAAACCGGCCGCTTTGTTAAACTGCCTGCCCGTGCTATCCACACACCTACTAATTCTTCCCGCATCACTGGTAATCACTAGGTGAAGACAAAATTTTGCCGTGCACCTGATACAGTGTTTGCTGATTGGCATGAAAAAATCCAATAAATGTACTAACTGTGTTGAATTCCTTGGCCTTGTATAGTGGAACGTCTGTTCCAATGACAGGAAACGTTTTTCTACGTAGTTCAGGAATAGCTGAACCATTTCGAGTTTGCATGGGCAACGACCGCATAATTACTGTTCATCTAATCTTCCAGAGTACTTCCAAACCATATACATGAAAAAACGCATAAAGCAAAAAACTTTTCCACCATCCTAAAAGAGATGTCATGCCAAGCCATGGCAGATAATGAAAATATGGATTCGGAGCCCTTAGTAAACCCTGAGCAGGCTCGAACGAAGTTTAGCGAAACTGCTACCTCCTAAAGAGAATTGAAATTTTGAATAAATACCATCAAACGAAGAATTTCATATCAAAGAATTTTCATTCAAAATACGGTATCAGAGAGAGTTGAGGTGTGTGTCGCCCTTTTAAATGCCAAAACGGCCTCAATTGTTCTACACAGCAACGCAGATAAACCATAGAATTACTGCGTCTATGTGAATTGGCGGCATGCCGCACAACGCTGCATGTGGTTCCGTGGGATCCAAATCCCGGCGACAAACCCCAAATCTACAACGCGGTTCTGTCTATCAAAAGCCCTGGACTTACGTCGACGATCAAAGCTGAAGCAAACTTTGTCAAAATTCGCCAACCAGACATAGCACACAATCGGCTCTGCTGCCACCAACAGTGGTTATATACCAGAAATAAACAATATAATGAAGTTCCTAACCCATCACTAATAGCATTCAAAGCTGGCACTTACGGATTTTAATCGCCATGCACCACGCGTTGATTGAAACCGACAGCAGTTCTCCGGAGGCTAGTGGCCCTTTCTTTCACATTAACTTTCCATCACAAATTATCGTACTACCCGAATCACGAAGCAACTTACAGCCAAACTAGTACAACATTTTGGAGGTCCTACACCCATCAGTCTTTACGTGCTTGCTGTCACTTACCACACCACCTCTCTGCATAATAATACCGGTTTTTTTTATGTCTTTTGTACTATAGTCGCATTCTGCTGGCAAGCTTAGCCAGTCCTTGATTGCCAGGCTACTGAGCATAAATCTACCTCTATCCTATCCAATTTTGCCACTTGTGTGAACACAATGGTCAGTGCCTACTATCATGTGGCTGTGTTCTACGTCTAAACAGATCTCCAGCCAAAAAGTAGCTCCCTATGATCTTGCATCGACTGTGCCCTACATCTAGGAACATTTTGACCCGTCCAAACTCCCGCTGCCTGCAGATTTGCACACCCCCAGTCCGATCATCTCAAACATGACGTCCGTTGCGGAGCTGTCCGGCAACCGATGTGTGTCAGTGCACTGATAGCACGGCATGGTTACCCATTCTGATGGCACATCCGCAAGTGTTCCCTTCCTACTCATGCTCAGTAGCCTGGCAATCAAGGACTGGCTAAGCTTGCCAGCAGAATGCGACTATAGTACAAAAGACATAAAAAACCCGGTATTATTATGCAGAGAGGTGGTGTGGTAAGTGACAGCAAGCAAGTAAGGACTGATGGGTGTAGGACCTCCAAAATGTTGTACTAGTTTGGCTGTAAGTTGCTTCGTGATTCGGGTAGTACGATAATTTGTGATGGAAAGTTAATGTGAAAGAAAGGGCCACTAGCCTCCGGAGAACTGCCGTCGGCTTCAATCAACGCGTGGTGCATGGCGATCAAAATCCGTAAGTGCCAGCCTTGAATGCTATTAGTGATGGGTTAGGAACTTCATTATATTGTTTATTTCTTGTATATAACCACTGTTGGTGGCAGCGGAGACGATTATGTGTTATGTCTAATTGACGAATTGGACTCCGGTGCGGTGCAGCCGCAAACTAGACGGATGCAGCTGCTGCTTTGATCATCGATGTTCTCCCTGGGAGTCGCAATGTTTCGTCGGGATACCCCGTATATCTTTTTTAAATTTTTAAGAACTGAAAGATTAGTTTCACGTCATCTGTGTTTTAAGACCTGGCCAGATATATGACAATACCGGGACATATCTAACCCAGCAGCTTCAATCAGACAACGACAGTGTTCTTTCATGTATTTCCTGAATTCAAGACGTGGCTCAAAACCACTGGCGATGTTCGAAGCCCCCGTGCTACTGGAGGGGTGTCGGGTATATGACTGCACCGTGGCACGACCCTCCCTGCAAGGCGCCCCTGACCACCACGCGAGATCTTCACCCGTCGTGCATGCTATCAGATCTGCAAGGCGGAAAGACACCGGGCAGTCATGATTGCGGCTTCTGCATCATCAAAAACTCCAGGTAGCCAATATTTTTTCGGGTGGAAGAAAGCCGGGCCAGTAAAACAGCTCAGTCAGTTCGAACAATCAAACAGTAAACACCCGCTGAAAAAGGCAGACTGCGGAGGAGGCAAAGAAATGGTAGCTACCGTTGTGGCAGTCGAAGTTGAATGGTGATTTGAAAATTGTTCACACTACACCTAAACAGCAATGGAGCGTTGGTGTGAGCTTCCACGTCAAGCACAAGCGCATCACAATGTTAATTTAAAGTTTAATGGGTTGTATGGCCATACAATAATTTTATCCATTGCACGTCGTCAGACAAACTATTTTACGGGCGCATACTGAGCTCTCAGAAATGGGAAACTTTGACCTCGGTTTGGTTTATGTTATTAGACTTAGGCAAAACAAAATGTAGTTGCTAGATGGAGCTCACAGAGCAATCCAGGGCAGAAACCTGGCTATAACGAGGCACAATTTATCTGGGGAAAGAGGCAGACTAGCAACACAACACCCTCAGATTGAGCGGGCATCCAACAGGTTACTGGTAATTGAAGCAAACTGAGATAGCAGGATATAACAAAGGGACCATATAATTGTCCACTAGCTGCATCGTCGTTAAAACCAAATGCGCATTGGACCCGATTCACAGAGAGTATCGGGGGTAGTTTCATATTAAGTAGGGCAGGACAGGTCAGGAAATTATCTACAGCCTGCGAAAGGTTTGATGCTCTGTGCCATTTCAAAGCTCTCCGGGGAGACTGCTCCGGTAAACTAGAAAAAAGTAGTGGTGTAGGCTAGTACGAGCGAGAGGGCGCACTAAGAGGATGCTGGAGTTGCGGAATATATGGCATGGACGCGAATTTAGGCTCCGACTAGCCTCTCTTTTAAAGTCCTTTTGGTGCAGCAGACGGTGTAGGGGGGGTAAATTAAGCTTGAACTATCTGAGCCATAATTTTCCTAGGCCCAAGTTTACGAAACTAAAGCGGTATGAAAGGGGTCTGGACTGCGGGAACAACTTTTTAGTGAATAAGCGCTGGGCGCTTCTAAGCCCTGTCTGCAACTCTGGGTATGAAAGGAAGGAAATGCGAGACGAAAATTCATGAGCGGTCGTACGCGTTGTTTAACAATTGCCCCCTTTGTGTCTCGAAAATTAAAGGAGGGTAATATTAGGAAGCAGAACCCATGCGCCCGGGTGACCCGCAACTGGATTTGGTGCGAAATGGTAAACGTACAATAGCATGTAAAGCCAAGGTCTTTGAGCTCTGTGGAATGAGCGACAGGGGTGTTATTAATTATGAACTCGTCTTCTGGGATGGAGCGACAGCAGAAATTTATGTGAGATCTAGCAGAAGAGACGCTTAGGCCAGAGACATTCGACCAGCAAATCAAAGAGTCTAGGTCTTGTTTGATCTGGTAAAAAGCAAGAGTTTTTGTAAAAGGGAGGAAATGTCTAAGCGGTTTTTATATCGTCGGCAAAGAGAAATGTCCTACCATGGGACACGGCGCCGAAAAATATTTGATAAACAGTGGGAAGAGGATGGTGTCTGGCAAGCTCCCCTTAATGAATTTACTAGTGATCGACAGTGGAGATGGTTGTTTGTCGCCAGTTTATGTTGTTCTTGTCCCATCAGATAAGTGGAAGGTAAGCCACTGGAATGAAGACATAATTATGCCAACGATACTAAAGTTTTGTAACAGGGATGCATAAGGAACCTGGATAGAAGCTTTTTGGATATCCAGATGGACTAGTACACTGGGGTGACCGGTGTCGTAGGCTGTTGTGCTGGTCTCATAGGAGTAAAGCTGGCAGCCACTGACGGAGCTCCGAGACAAAAATCCGTAATGCCGGTCGTATATGGCATTTGTAGCTAGGAGAAACCTGGTTGATGGGACTCTGACTAGACGTTCAAGGGTCCCAAATAAAAGGGTGGTATGCTGGATCCTCCTGTGCTTGGAAGTAGCTTGTCCAGATACAGATTTAAATGCGGGCGGACTATAGATGATTTCTACTGGGAGGGGACGATTCTGGAGTTTATTAAGTGGGTAAAAAATTTTATGACAAGTAGTTCGACACCCTTAACGCCATGTCTCAGATCATCTGTGTGTGCTGGTGATAGAGGCGTAAATAGTAGGTAAAGTAGTTCTAAACACACGTCAGAAGGTAGATCATGCAGTTGGATGGTGAGTTATCAACCATGTCGTATTACGCATCAACAGGAGGTGCGGTGATGGATACGGTGCAGAAAGGGGCGGTGGGGTAGTGGGCTTGGTGGTAGACGAAAAAAAGTATACGGTTGGGGCGAAATTGATTAAGCAGTATAATAATAATAATGTGTATTCCCAACTAGTGGGTGGCATAACTTCAGCATGATCATTAAGTTACGGTCAGAATAAGAGCATGACTGTTGGGGTTTGTGGGTACTGGGAATTCCGTGGAATAGGGACGGCAACATAAAGAGTGGGCATTATCCGAAGTAGACTTGGACACGCCTGAGGCGACATGGGTAGGCAACCAAAATTACAAGGGCTCTTTCTTGTGGGGAACATATCAAATGAGACAAGGTACGATCATTAAGATTTGAAAGTGGCGGGCAAAACCAATACGAGGGAGTGCATAGCAGGAGGATTCCTGTCTGGTACGTGATAAAAA
>SJOL01013228.1:3132-15955 GCA_004794785.1 Opisthorchis felineus | reverse complement strand
AAGTGGAACCAGAATAACGGATCAGGAGAGGCGGCAGAACTGGCGTGATCTGACCGGCCGATTTGAACTGAAGCCTCAAATCTTTACTGAGGCTTCGTAGCCTTGGGCTGTTATGCGTATGGCCAGAGTCACGAAAAGCGTAAGTGGGGGATATGCAGTACGGATAAATGTAGTAAAAAACTCAGAATCACATGTTCCTACAACCATTTATTGAGGAGTGCATCGTGATGCTTGGTTAAACGCCTTGCGAATCTCAAGGTGGGTAAGAATGACACGCAGCCCGGCTTCGCAAGCAAACTAACTATGAATGAAGAACTCTACCTGACATGTGTTAACCGACCGTCGGGCCATAAACCCCTACTGTTGAGTGGTAAGGGCCTTAATGGTGAACAGGTAATGCATGAGGGGGGCTTTGATAAGACGCTCTAGTGTACGAGAGAGCAAACTAGCATGGTGGATGCCCCAATAACTAGCTGGAACAGTTTGCGGACCTGACCTATGGTGTGGAACAATGATGGAGTGCTTCCAATCACTAGGAACTTTGCCGGTGATGGGGTAGATATTGAGGAGGTCAAGGGTGAGAGTGGGGATGTTCGGACCACCAGCTTTTAGGGTGAGCGACAGGATACCATCATTGTCTGGTAAACTGGAGTCTTTAATTCGGTCGAGTGAGGAAATCAATTCAAGTAAAGTGACTGAGAGTGTACAGAAGGTAAGATATTTTTCTTCGACAGATGTGATCACTTCAGAAATAGTTGGTGAGCAATGAGTAGTAGGTTTGATGGGAGGGCACATAGCAGCTGGCGAAGTGTGAGTTTGGAGATTCAACGATATCGCCAGGGTTTGAAGGGGCCCCCCGTTAGCGCCCACAGTACTTGCAATGACATAGGAATCAGGGAAGCAAAGGCTGTGAAACAGACGCCCCAGCAAAATGAGTTACGGCGGTAGTTTCCTCTCGCTTTTTTAAGAGCTAGTTTGCTGGTGGAAATTTCAGCTATGGGTTTATTAATTAGAATAAGAAAAAAGATATCATGAGTTTTGCGGAAGGGCCTACGATACTTCCTAAGTTTATGACCTATATCGGATAAGAGCCCTGCTGAAGGACAAACAGAAACACAGGAAGCACGTGTGAGGCAACCAGACATAGGGCCGATTGTACATGGCTGTAAAAAATGTTGACTACGCTTGGAATGTCAGGAGAAAGTACTTGTCTCGGGTTTTGTGGCGCAATGAGATTGAAAACGTCCCAAGCATGTCAGGGGAAACGATGAAGGAACCCAATGGGGATGAGTAGGGGAAGGGTGAGTACTCGTCCAGCTGCAAGTGGCAACAAGATGGTTGTCGGCGAACTTCGGGCAAACTGCAGCATTAGGACACAGATACCCTTTGACAAGGGCAATGTCTAAGGAGCGTGAACAGTAAGCTAATCAAACTGGTTGAGTGTCTAGGTGGCATGTATAAACACCCGAGGATAAACGGCGGGTTAGTCCAACAGGCAGAAAGTCAAACAGCTTCTGGAGTGTCTGCCAGCAGTTCTAGTGTAGTTGAGGTAGCCACTACTAAGGCGTTGGGAACGACTGGAACGGGATAGAGTGTACCCCAGAAGGGACATAAGGGCACCAGACGTGGTAGGAGAGAGCCGCTTTTCAGTGATGCCTATGAAGGCTGGACAAGCCATAGCGGAGAAAGCTTAGATGTAATGCTACTTAGGTAAAAGAGAGAAGGTGTTGACTAGAAGAAAAGAAATATTACAACCGGGATTGAAGGAGAAGGAATGTAGGGCGGCTAGTAAAATCTTGTTAAACACAGGGAGGTCAGTGCGGAATAGAATGAGGGCGGGAGAATCAAGAGTTTCTGAATTGGTGGGCAGGTAGAACAAGTTAAGGCCGTGTAAGAAAAAGATGCTGGGACGTACCGTGATGGGTACGTGGACAGCATTGGGGTGGGGCGCAAATAGAAGGGGCCCGTGGATACCGGCTGGGCCGAGTAATCCCTTATGACGGCTGTATCAGCGGCATAAGAGGATGGTACCATACGTGGCAGCTGAACAGAAATAGAGGAATTCAGGTCGCACCAGGCGGATGGACTGGTGCAGTGTTTAGGTACAAAGAGATTGGAGGGTATGACAGGGGCTCTAAGAGGACAGGATGACTCTCTTGTTGTGCCTTTAGTCCCAGTCAGCGCCACTATATGGTGAGCTCAAGGGATCATCGAGGGAGAATTGGGAATTTGGGTTAACATGCCAACTCCAGCAATATTAGTGGCGGCCGGTTGCCCGAATTTTCTAGAGCTGGCTTCAGCATTGTAGGGGACAGTTGGTGGTCCAAGAGGATTTGCTGCGAGTTCGTAAGAGGCTGGGTTGGTTGGCAACACAGTGCGCTTTTTTATGAACCGGGGTTTCCTTGGATGTAACGCACCACGGCGTCAACGACGATCCGGCTTGGGTAGTTACCCAACGGTTTCGTCGTGTATGAAGTCTGCGATAATGATCATGTTTATTCCCAACTTGTGGGTGGCATGCCGTCATGCAAGATCACAAGGTTACAGTCGGGCAATAAACAAAGCGAGGGAGGGCAAAACAGGTGGCTTCCTGCACGACACATGACAAGAAAAGTGTAAACGGTGGAAAATTAGGAACCAGAACATCGGATCTGGTGAGACAGCGGATTTGGCGTCATCCAGCCGGTCAAATTGAACTAAAACCTAAAACCACCGCTGAGGCCTCCTGGCCTTGGACTGTTGGGCTCATGGTCAGGGTCCCAAAAAGCGTAAGTGGGGATGATGAATTGGAGGGGTTAGCAAAGAGGATAGGTGGTGACAGAAATCTCAGAAACATGGTGTACAGTGAAACTGTAGAGACTCACTAGTGTTGCTGTTGTGGAGTCGGGCATAATAGTTCCTTGGAAGAGTGAGCTGGTGGCAACACACGAGCCGGAAGGCGAACTGTATAGAAAGTTACTGAATGTTGCGGGACGCACAGACACACAGAAATGGCTAAATTCGAACGAACATGTCATGGAGGCAGCTGGGGCCAGGTAGGGAGCTTGTTCGTATTTGCAGTTAATGAAACGAGTGGGCGAGAGGGTACGGTCGAGATTAGGAAGTGAATAGTTGCGGGCGTGCTATAAAACTGGGTATGGCAGTGCCGTGCCATCATTGGCCTGACATACTTCGGTTTTCGGACAGCCCAGTAACGGACGTCACATTTATGGTCATTGGGCCGGGATGTGCGATTCGTTGAGCAGCGGGATTTTTTAGGCTGGCCAAGGAAACAAAGGTAGAACAAAGCCGATATAAGTTCGCAGGTTTTTTGGTCCGTTTAGGGGTCCTGTGCGTGAGTCACGCCGAGAGCATCGGTTGCTGTAGATAGGTAAAGGGAAGAGGGAACAATTTGGCAGCTTTCAATGGTCAATTCCAGTTGTTTGGATGGTGAGTGTTCGGTAAACTGCTTTTGCAGTCGAGTACCAGCAGCTTTGACCTTTACGGTTTGGAGTTTTTGGGTAGAGGAGAGGAGGATCGGAGGTGCCAGTATACGTACGGCAACGTTTCTATCCCTTAATTGCATCGATATTGGGCATGTTGCATGCCGTTTTTTGACCTCGAGCTAGATGAGATACGGGATAGTGTATAATATGGCCTGGAGAAGGCGATCCACAAGCCGACAAATCTCAGGGGCAAGCGCGGCAGTAAGAATGGACGCTCTTTCAAAATTTGTATGTATGCTTTGGAAGGAAGCTAGTTCGCTTTCCATCTTATACGCGCGGGTCCTGAGATTAGCCAGTCCTGCGCGAATCTGAGATTCCTTTTAGTGAGGGGGAGGGAAGAGGGCCGCTGAGTTGGCCAGGAGTGGATATATCCGTTGGTAACACCAAACTGTCTGAGGTGACGCGGAGGGCTCTATAGACAGGTTTTGAAGAGTGGGGCTGGGCTTTAAGCTGCAAGGCACTTCCTTGGACACAGTAAGGTTATGCATGATGAACATTCGTGGCCGAACAATCGCTTAAAAGAACACGGGATTGGTAGCGTCATCAGCTAGTTTGATTTTGGTTGAACAATTTTTGTTGAGGAAGCAACGAGGAGTAAACCTTACAGCTCTTAGTTGAACCATATCAGGAACACTCTTGAGAGACCGTGGAGTTGCTTTTGGACCTGGATAACACTCCCACCTACCTGATCACTGTCGATATCCCTACATTTGTTGCACAAAGTCTAATACAAAGCTGAGCGAAGAGGCCACCTGCCACCATGCCAACAGGGTTATCCGCACGCCGGGGTATCGTAACACCGTGACTATCGTCCACTTCAACACAGCAGAATTGTCATTTGTAAACAGTTTCTTTTATTGCTTTTAGTTTAAAGTTTGAGATGGCTTTAGAAGTAATATGGGCGAAGGCATTCGGTGGAGAAATTTGCCGGCTTCGGGTGAGGTGAATAGTTGTCACAAAAATTAGCTGGTTCGCTCCTTCGAGAGCTCTACAACAGTATGCAATATGAATCGAAGCTTGTGGTTAGAAAGGCTTAACTGATGGCCAATTCTGTAACTGGAAACGGTTGCCGATAGCTAAGAGTTCCAGTAATTTGGATTTATGCTTTATCAGTGAACCAACATTTCCTTTTCAATCGTCAGTGTCTGGTGACCTTAATTGTTTGCACACTTCAAGAAAACAGTATCACCATAATATTACTAAACACGCGGTCCGATCGGACCAATTTGCCGTAAAACTCTTCACCTTAAAAACGCTTCTCTATTGATGGAGCTAACTCCGGCTTGCATATGCTGACCGGCGCTGGTTACGCACATCTGCCGTTAAATAAATTCCGCCTGCCGTTTCATCCGGGTCTGCTAATATTAAGCGTTTCATCATCTTAAGGCTTCCGTTAAGCTTGCACTTTGCTGCGCATTGATTCAGACATAATTCCTCATAATTTGAGGATCTTATCATTTCTTCATACGTATTTTTACACTTTTGGTGCCGCGATATTTATGAATTTCTGAGAGTTGCTTGTGATTACGCACCCCATTTAGTTTGGCTTCCCAGAACTCTTCTAATATTTTGCACTTAGCCTCACTGCAAAGTATGTTTCCTAAGCAGAACATTACTGAAGAAACGTTAAGCTCCTTGGAGGTTTTGAACCTCCACATGTTATTTAAATTTGATGGTATTAATCTAAGGAAGGCTTCGCTAAGCTGGTTACAACCACGTGTACATAACGACGACTACTGTGTTGGTGAAAGTCTGCGATCGACATCATGGCACTTAACAGGCACATTCCCAAAACCTGCGGACTGGCCAGCTTAGCTTGTGTCGGAAGGGGCCTACCGGGTCTCTTCGAATAGCCTAACTTTATTCTTTTTCCACATTAACGACCGACTTCCAAAAGCTGAGTCATACCTGCTGGCGCACTCAGAATATGTAAAGCTGCGGAGGTGGGCTCGCAGTTGAAGCGGTTCTAAAGCCCCTCAGCAACAACTGGACTGTATGCTTGTGAGACCAAAAAGGTTGGTTCTAAGTACGAAGTTGGATAGGCACAAGGCTGAGGGTGTTCCTTTTTAAATTGGTGGACGCTGCTCAAATCGTCGAGGTGCAAGCTAACACCTGCAATTAGCGAAATACACTCATTTGAACACCAATTTTTTAAATAGGGACTCGACTGAAACCCAACCAAAGCCCTCGTTTAAGATGTTCATGCGCAGTGCATTGTGTCTAAAACCCGCGGTAATTATGACGTCTCCCTGCAAACTGCGTTTGTGCGCGGCCTAAAACCCGCTATTACACGGGCAGACAGGTCACTCACTGAGGCTACACTGGCATAATTTAGCATTCTCCGAGCTAACGTGCACCCGAATATGGAGGACTTTGGACGCGTAGCACACTTGTGTACATCGAGAGTCTCAGAAAGTGTGGAGCCGTAACTCACTCGGTGGATTGTTTAAAAAGTGTAAAGTATGGATACGTATTAAAATTCCTGAGTTTCTTCCCCAATATTATTGCCGACCTAGCTGTAACCTGGTTACACTCATGCAGACGCGATAAAAACTTTAAACGCCGGGCGTCAGACGGTGGGCCGCAGCACAGTGACACATAATTACTCCCGCCCCACGAAGCAGTATCCTTACAAACGCCATGCTTTCTGGATTACTAGTATCCGAAATTGTCTGCAGTTCGTCATGGTGAGGGGGCTCACCGCGAGATTTTCGAACACGGACTGGATGAACATAATATAGGCATAAAGCACTGTTCCCAGCTGCGATTTCCGGTAAACAAACGGGGAACTGGAATAACTTTCCAGCGTATTCTACCAACTAAAACGCTAAATTTGTGCCTGACCACTAACTTAATGTTCCAGAACTGCTTATGGGCAAGGACCCAAATAATTTACATTCTAATACTAATGTGTATCCCCACCTGGTGGGTGGCATGCCATGAGGCATGACCATAATGTTACAGTCAGAATAAAAGCATGACTGGTGGGGTTTGTGGGTACAGGGGATTGCGCGGAAAGGGGACAGTGTCATAAACAAAGGATACTAATAATAAACATACTAATAGGTTTATTTCCCAACTTGTAGGGAGCATACCGATTGAGGCGTAATCGGGTCGTTACAACCTAATCACGGCAGGCAACAACACCACGGAGAGGAAGCTACAACAAACGAGGTATTCACATTACGTGAAAAGTCACCGCAGTTGTGGGAACCTAAAGAAAAAAAGCGAGGACAATGGGCATGAGGTACGACTAGTTAAAGATGGAGCCGACTGACCTCAACTACAAGTGAAAACCGTTGCTGGCCATGAGTGACCTTGAGCGGTCGAGCAAACGGCTATGGTCAAAAGAGCAAAAACGGAGATGGAGATTAAAGAATTCGATCTGGAGACAATTGGCAAGTTTTTGTCTCAAAAATATGGTTTAACTTGAAACTGAGTGGATTCACTGGTGTCACTGTTGTAGGGAGGTCAGATGTAAAGGGTAGTTTTGATGAGGAGATAGTGGCAATGCATAGGGCCAATCGAATACCGTAAATGAAATTGAACTTGTGGAAGAGGCAAACCGAAATTGCGGCAGGAAATTAGATTGGTTAAATCCGGACGATCTGTTCAGCACTTTAGAAGGAGGCTTTTAGGGCCAGGTGACAAATTTGTTTGTAGTTGCGATTACAGCCTCGAGTGGGTGAGAGGTTGCGGTCGATATTCTGAAGAAAATAGTTGCGGGAGTGCCATAAGACTGAGTACGGAAGTGCCATGCCATCATTGCACTGACATACTTTAGTTTCTGGACAGCCCCGTAACGGTCGTCAAGGTTGCCGCAGTCGGACAGGGGATACGCATTTCCGTGGCAGCTGGACCTGGGTTAGACGAGGATATTGACACAGATAGAGCCAGGCCGATGCAGACTCGAAATTTTCAATCAGTAGGAGGACAATGTAAGTGTATACCGCGGACATGCCAGATTGAATGAACAACGATTGTACGGGGCGTTTGCGCAAATACAGACGAAGTTTGAAGCTTGGGAAGAGGAGGAATGAAGCAGGAATAGGACGAGAGCAGTGGGTGCCAGGAGGCATCATAAAAGTGCGTCCAATAGAAGAAAAAATCTAAAAGGGGATGACAGCAAGCTAACTGAACCCAGGAAGAGGTGAATTTTGTTGGCTGACCTAGAAGCCAAGTACTAGCTGGGCTAGAAAAGGTGCCTAATTTTGGGAAGTAAAGGACTTAGCCGCCGAGGCAGGGAGGCTAGCCGTTGGACTTGTTGGATCAGGCGAATACATGGTAGATTACATGGCGGTAGTTTTTAGCTCAGCAAAAAAATCCAATCATAAGGTCACCGTTGTGCAAAGAGTGCGTTAATGTCAACAGGGACTGCAGACAGACAATAAGCGCTTGGGCAACAGCTTCCGAGATAATGGATAAGAACCGTAGTGTAACTGGAATCTACTACGTCAGCTCAACAGGAGGGTAAGCGTATGGGTCGCCAGTCACCGAGTCACTGCTGTCAGCTCCAAGAATCTAATGGTGCATGGCAAAACAGGCATTAGGCGCTAGTTGTGACTGCTAGTAATCAGGAAATAATGAGGAATTTACGTTTTATGTGTATATGATTGCTTCAGGGGACAAGAGGGAAGAACGAGTGTTATGTCTGGATGATGAAGTGGACTTGGTGTGGTGCAACCCAACTAAGACGAAGGTGGCGACTCCTTGCACGTCGATGTTAGCCGTGAGCTTCACACAGTACCTTCAGGCTACCCCATGCATATATTTTAAACAAACGGAAGGACTGCTGTCATTCGGTCGTATTCCTTGGTGTTGCCAGACAAGTGACAACCGGGACAAGTCCATGTCACTGGCTTTGTGATAAACCTATCCTGGGGCAGTAATTCACGCCAAACTCCTGGCACCGCGCAAAACATTTCATCTTTAGGATACCATTCTAGGCCACCAGCGTGTTTGCGTGATATGCAGAAAAGAACATTCATATATGACATATGCCAACCTAGAACGCGTTTTCGGCTGGGGTTAGAGCCCCAGGACCAGGTGACGTCAGTGTCTTCTGGAACTGGGCGTATGTCTCTCATGGAATACAGCATGCTGAAGTTAAATAAGACTTCTCCTATGGTAACTGATATAGGCCATAGGAGGAAGGGAGAATGAGGTGCACTTTGTGCCTGAAGCAAACTTGGTCCCGTGTTAGAGGACATATGCATGCCCCCGAAGGTCCAATCAATTGCAGTATGTCTGCAGAAACCGGCAGATTCGTGGGTCATCAATGCATGCGGGAGGTTCATGACAGACCCAAAAAATGAGTCTGGTTCACGTTTTTCTTCAGGCCGAATGTAGCTTGACTTAGTCGTTTCCTAACAGGAGGGGACTTTGAACATTCGTCGCTAAACTGGAGTGTGTCATTGATAGAGGAAAAATCATGACAAAGAAGAGCAATGTGTTGTTCCGGTAGTAAATCAGAGGGTATGGCGGCTGCTAAGAAACCCTATATTGAACCTTACTTGACATCACGATGATCATCTTGACAAGTTTCTTACTCCGCCCATGCACTCTCGATTTTCACTTGTTTTACCCATTCCTACCTGCCGTTCAGCTTGCCGCAGAAGCCACCTCGTATGAGACTAGCGTGTCATGTGTGTGAATGTGAAAAGCTGACCTAAGCCACCGTGATTTTTCGTGTCTTGTCCTCTGGGCCTGTCCTGGCTAATTCTGTCGCGATTCCCGTGCTATTGCACTTTCAGTCAGAATCACGAGCCTGAACTGGGAGGGGAGGACCACAATCCACACCAACGCTTCAAAATTCTGCTCGCAGTTTTCTGGTGCGCGGAAATTTACACAACATGGTGCCGGTCACCAACAAGTCTGCGCAATTGTTGACACCACTAATGTGCACAAATGACGCTTGCTGTATGGGGTTGCTCGCTTTCGTCTAAATACTTCCGTGTGCATTCTAACATAATCCTCCCTTTTGATGCTGGGGGGTCAATAAACCTACGCCTGACTCAAAGTTCCGTACAAGTGACGAACACACTACTACGAGATTTTGTGGAAGCAAACGCATTATTTATTCTTCACCACATTCTAAGTGCTCTGAGAAAGTAGAGCAAAGGCCAGCCCTTCACTTACTCTTTGGGAAGTAGTCATTGTGCTGTCTAGCATCTGGATTTTCTACAGTGTTGGAAAATCGCAGAGCGTCGGGCTGTGTATGGAAACGAATCCAAGAAGTCTGGTTTCTGATGCAAAGAGATTTAATTAGACGGCTAATGAAGGTAACGCTGGTTCCCACCAAAACGACCAACATTTTTACTAAGGTATTCAACCCGGTGATATCCGTAAACGATGACGGGCGGGGGGAAACCTTGGGGCAAACAGGCACGTCTTTGAGCCTTGTAAGGCAAAGACCTGGCTCAAATGCTCCATCTGCTCACAAACGACCTCATATTTAGATCATTTAAATCCCAGAAATAAATTGGGTGCACTAAGTAAGAGATCGGCAGGAAGATCGGGGCCTTCAAGGAATACAAGCCCTCAGAAATGCGCGTTGTATGTGTGCTCCCCCGATTTCTTTGGCGCTATGTAACGTGTCGGCAATTTTGGATCAGCATCTGCAAAGTTTAGCATAACTTTTTTCCCGATGAACTCACCGCTGAATTAGATGAAGTCAGGAAAGTCTCAAAGAACATGGACCCATGCAAGGCCTCATTTGGCGGCCATCTCTGCCTTCAGACGTTCAGACGACTTTGCTTAAAATGTGAGCATCCAACTTACTAGTTCCTTTGCAAAAGCTTGGTGTCAAGTGTGTAGAAGAGGGTGACGGTCACACCCATACACGTAGGACCCGTTAGAGAGCCTGAAAATTATCCCCAGGTCGGCTTTGTTAGCTTGTGGTTCCCCATTCTTCAACATGTGACGTTTACTAGGCCCATAAATGCAGGTGACATGGATCTGTCCCCGGCGTGTCGTGACCTTATGAAACCTCCGTCCTTTGTTGCTTCTTTTGGCACAAACTGGACGAGGGCCACAAGGTAGAGGTGTATAACTTTGACATTTAAATGCCTTCAGCTAAGTCATTTGTCAGTTTTCGACTATGGAGCTGGAAGCGTATGATAATCGGGGCTGTGTGGTATGGTGGTCCAAATGGCTAGCGCTACTACGCACCACCGCAGGAGGAGATGTGGTACCGCGACCAACACTATCGGAAGCCTTATTTTCTTTGCTATAAACCAGCGGTCCGGCTGAGAAATGAATCCTTTGATTGTGTTAGAAAGGCAAAGCTTCCGGGCACAAAAAGGCAACTGGGCAAATCTCCAATTTTCTTTCCAGTTACTGTCTGTCTGAGCCAAACTATAGGACATCATGAGAGATGCAAAGGAATGCTAAGGGATCTGCAAGAGTGTCGCTGTCCCATACACGTTGTTAAGGCTGAAACAGCGCTGACCAGCTGTATTTCTGCCGCCTACATTTCTTCCTAGCATGTGGCTGTGCGACCTCTTTTGGAATTACATGTGCGAACACAAAGCCTACACCTCAGGGAAGAAGTTGTGACCCTTGAACGGGTCAAGGCGATTGCAACGACTGTGGTGTGAAGAATGCAAGGTATATTTTGGAGAACGATCAAGCAAAACGAAGCTGTTCATCCTAAAACGGAGGTAGTTGGGAGGGTTTTGGCACCTTTACACCAAATTCCACGGCCGGCATCTGACTTGAGCATGTGCCAAGTGAGAAAAAAATGGAATACTCAGAAGACACCAACCCCTTCGTCAGGCTGACAGCCAGACTAAAAGTTCGTGGGAGCTACTTCGAAAATAGGAAGCCAAGAACTTGCAATCCGTCAACACTGGATACGGTAGAAAGCATGGGGCATGTCCCAATGCAGCATGAACTAGAACGCTTCAGATTTAACGTAACATTCAACTTTCTATTTGAGCCCCGCTCCAGGATTCTTCATCGTGGTCGTTGGTTTGTTCACTTAGCTGGACAGTTTGATTGCGAACGTTTCATCGCAAACTTAGGTGAAATCATTATTGCGCTGCTAGAAAGCGTGGTGGGGCGTAGCGGTTGGTCGGAGGTTGTACAACGTATGTGATTGGGAATCCTCTCTTTGGGCCCCTTGCCATCGTGCACCGACAAGCACGTGAATGCTTTTCTGTGTTGCGATGATTGACGAACCGATTCTCATTCTGATTGCCCCTGGGCATATCGGCTGTCTGCTTGCCGATTGAATTACCGTTTTAACGTCTGTCTGCTCGGTATCTTCTCAGTACTTCTCCCCACTTTTTTCCATGGTGATAGATGGCATAAGATTGGGCCTCCAACTTAACCGGCTTTGCTGGTCCAACACGCTCTACTGGTTGTTCTTACCAAATGCCGACTTTACACTGATCACCGCTTATTTTAGTTTTTCTCCAAATAAACCTCTGACTACTTAAGGCTGTATACGTGAATATACCGTTTGGCTGCAAATGAATGTAAGCCGTACCAGGCCATAAAGGATCTTTTCCCCGCCGGGTGGCAACAGAACACTTGTTTATAATATTACGCATGTATTTTAACCAGAAACAAATCAGTTTACAATGCTGATTCGTTTCCTGGCTTTGGAACTCAAGATTGTCTTTGTCGTGGTATATGATCACGGCACAGGTGGCCTACCAACCAAAAATTAGAGTGGCTTATTAGGCTTGCCTGCGTGTTAGCGACGTTCGAGGGCTTTCCCCAGTGCGGGCGTGCTGCCTCGAACTTGCCTTTTCCGAAGCGTCAAGTTACGGGCTCCCTAGAAGTAACCCGCGAACAGCTTTTCAGTGACCTTGGATGCCAGCTTTAAGTCTCTGGATGAGCAAACACTGCCGGGCGAGAAATGGCTGAATATCTTCGAGGAACATTTTGTTGGGTGCCTTAAAGGGTTTATAAGTCCTTTAAAGCCCGGAGATTAACTCAGCTGGCCCATTCCGACTCACCTGAGTCACACTTTGGAAGACTTATGCTTCTATTAAGGCAATAAGAAGTTCTTTACACATCAAAGGGGACTAACTGCGTGGTAGCCAGAGGTATCAGACAGTCACACCTGTTGAAAAGAGTAAAAGGTGTCATACAGCATCCAACGCTTGACTCAGTAACTTAAAGCAGGACAAGTTCAGTTGTAGTGTCGAGTAGTCTTATTGTGTTTAAAATCGGGCCAAAATGGTGGAGAGATAATTTCAGTTTGAACTCAAATTCGGGGCTGTCCGAAACCGAAGTATGTCAGGCCAATGATGGCACGGCACTGCCATACCCAGTTTGATAGCATACCCGCAACTATTTCCTTCCAAATCTCGACTGTACCCTCCCGC
>SJOL01013221.1:57235-71487 GCA_004794785.1 Opisthorchis felineus | reverse complement strand
ATCCTTAAGCTGTGCATCGCAGAAGAAAACTGTTTGTTGATAAGTGGACAAAAACATTCGAGCTATCGAGGTTGTATCTCAACCCAAACATTACGATAAGTTAGCTGAAAGTGTCATACTTGTAACTCGTCTGCTCATGTAAGCTAGGGTCTTTGGTTTAGAAATGATGTTCATTCTCATCTGAGGGGACGTGGGACGGATCGGTCTGCAATTCGACCAAGCATGCCAAGCTCCTCTCTTAAACAAGGCAAGCGTTCATCGTCTAAGAATTTTCCGGATAGCTTGAGAGATTGGATTGCCTAAGGGTTGGATGCTTCAGAAAGCGCGGAACACGTCCCCGTGGGTGTGGTCACCCAAGGGCAATAGAATCTTCATCAGATCCTCGGGTGAAATGTATAAATCCACATCACACTCAGCTTGACGTGGAATTTTCTTTGCCGGGTTATTTTAATAGGCAAAAATCAACGCCTATTGCAGCCGGAGTACCTCCGTCTTTTGCTTGTCTGGTTCCGCCAAAGCACTGATAAATATATCGTGCAACAAGTAAATTTTCTTTGTTTGGTACGCCCCTTCAGGGAATGAAACAAGTAGTTGAGCGGTTTTCAGGGGAGATACCAGACCCATGTTACTGTCGCTTCAACCGTTTGACCCCAGGACCCTACTTTCCACACACAGTTTGATTAGCGTATTCGTCTTCAGCAAGAGCGGTCTTAAAGCCACTTCACTTTTGTTTGCAATTTTTCGACGCAGCAAAAATATCTGAGTCTGTCTGGGGGAGATTATGCTTTGGATAGTTTCTCTTTGTCAAGGGCATGAATATCTTGATCAGCTCTCGTAACATGTTAGGTAAAGGCTTCATATTTGGTCGATGTCCTGGTCACGCAGAAGCTCATGATCCAATTCAGCTGCTACTTGCTTAAGTATTCATAGTTCCACATGCCAAATATTCCTACATGGCTTTGGCTTCTTATAAAAAGCGGCATGTTTTCTTTAACCGCATTGGAGCAATAGCGGTCGCTCTATTGCTTAGGTTTTGAGAAATCAGACTGCACACGTTTATCGCGTTCTGAAACATTTAATCAATAAAAATTTATTCAAGCTCCACTGTCTGTTCCCTGGCATGTTGGAAGAAATTATACAATAATGCCGCTTTTATTAGCTTAATTTTAGATGAGTCCTCAGGCGTCGAAGTACAGTTTCGTGAACACAAAATTACGGAATGCTTGAAATTACTTAGGATAACGTTGTCTTTGTGCGGCGTTCATTTTTGGAGCTGGTTTATTCCCAGATTACTCACTTCTGTGATAGCTGCATGACCCTCTTGGTGATGGTACCATATCCCTTCTGTACAATCGTGGACCTCCGCTTATGTTATGATTAAAGGGTAAAAGGTTTCTTAGTAGTGCACAGCAAGACAACCGCCTATAATTTCCTCAAATTTGTTTGTCGGAAAAAGTTCGTGTCCGACTAAATTTTCATTAGAAGCCGGCGCATTCCGCATGTCGCAGGTCTTCGTAAAAGCCGCAGCGCAGTTTCTGACGTCAGTAGTTTTACTGTCTAAGTAAAAATATTTCCGCGGTTTTATAACACCACTAAAAGTTCCCCACACCATTAAGTAGGTTGAAAGAAACAAGGCAGATTAACGGCTTACCCTCGGAGCCTTCTGTGCCACTCGGAAACCGTCGGTTTGCAGACCAGTTACACCCGCATTTTGATGACCAATTACTCTAGTGCCGTTTTTATTCTTACTCGGCCCTCAGAGGGTCAGGTTTCGTAGGATACTGAGCTAATTTTGAGGTTGCGCATGGCCGTAAAATACGATGTTTCTAGCTCCATTCTCAGAGGATAGATCTTTCCTTCCGGGCCGTCTGCTTTTTTCTTTTAACCAAGAAGCAGTCGGGATTGGCATGCCCTCTTCTTTGTCAAATAGCTCAGTGGTGAAGGACATAAGAAAATCGCACTTAATATATACCCGTTCCTCTAGGTTGTTGATCTAGGGTTCAGGGGTCTTCGTGTTAGTGTTACGTTGTCATCAAGTAGGCCTGTCATCATGCGTGCAATCGCCATACGATTCTGCTAGAGACATTAGTGATACTTTGATTTCTGTGGACGATTTTCCTACTCCAACCCATGGTTAACCATACTTCCCTAAAAAACCGTCAACAAAAAGGCATTAGGGAAGCGTCTTTTTCTCGAGTCTGGTTTATCATTTTCAACAGATTTTGGCATCAGCGACCTGTTAAGAATATAAATTTTCCGGTTATTGTCCACATATTTCTGCCCCGTAGTTCTCATACACTCTGGTTTTGTTAACTTAAAAGTGCAAAGTCCTGAGTTGGTATACTTCTAACTGTTACTTGGCCTGGAGACCTCTTCTGTTCTTAACTCTAGAAGGCATAGGTACGGGTGGTCTGTTAACTAGTCCTCCTACTATTTATCCCACAAACATCCCGAACAAGTGAAGTTGGACTCCTGTCCGCCGAATTGGCTGTAATCTTGACTCCTTTGTCTACATAAGTTGCGCTGAACTAGTTTAGAGAGTAGTATATTCTTCGCTTTACAGTAGTTGCAGGGCTGTGGTTTTATTCCGTGCAATGCTATGGCAGTACCAAGTATTCAGTTGGTGCAGCGGCAGAGGAAAAGTAGTTAGCTAGAATTAAGTTTCCGAATTTGCCGGCCTTTTTGGAGGATCACATCTCAAAATATCTGCAAGTTATTCCGTATTCCATGAAAATATTTAGATCAGTAACACACTGAGCATTTATTTTAACTGTTAGTCCCAATTTTCATCCACAAACTTGAGAAGTTCTAAGACAATCGGGAAATTTTCACGGTTCAAACAAGTACTTCACTTCTACACTTGCAACCAAGTTGACTAGTGATGCACTGCAGTTGGATTCCCGCACATGCTGCAAGCACCTAAGCTGCTTGACCTTGCAATGAGGCCTTAGCCTTGCTATTCAGCAGCATAACCAAATGCAAAGGGATGGCATCGGCCAAGTACTTTATATTTGTACTGCCATTAAAGAACAGCTTGAGAGTGAATATTTTTTATTGGTTGCAGGTCAAAACGCCATGTGGGCCATTCAACCAGGTATTAAGTCTGAGCCGCGACAATGAAGATTCCATTGCCGTGATCCGGCTCGACTCAGTGAAATGTTTACGTCCTGTAACAGTAAAGAAACGGAATCCGTCAGAATAGCGGTCAGGAGGAAAGAGCCTCAAGGAAGCAGCGAGAACGACTCCGGAGTTCAGAGTAAATAAGTGTCATAAGCGTCATCGACAACACGATATCAGTCCTCAGCATTTATCCTTTGCTCCGGTATGGTCATGATCTACTTGAAAGCCTGATCGTCAAAAAAACACCAAGAGTGGTTGGGAAAGAAACTTAGTGATAGCCTGTCACGATCATTCCAAGACACCTAAAGACACTCATTTGGACACTCTAGATCGAAGCTGACAACATGAATACCATTGACATCGATTAGAAGCCAAATCTTGGAGCGTCTCTAAACATGCACGGGGGAAATCACGCGGACCCAATCCTGGAAAACGAGTCGCACGAGCAGTAACTAGATCTTTCGTAATCGCTTTCACATCCGCCGGCTACAGGCTGACCGCTTCTCTGCTTACACCATTCTGAACTGGGCATGGAAAGCAGAATTTTCTTTAGTAAACGATGGTTCGGCACGCGCAACACTTGGCTTAACCAACACAGCTTTTGACATTTTACTCATTCTTCTGCTGACGTCTGCGTTGCACAGTCGAACACTTGATTTCTTATTGCCTTGTTAAGGATTCGTCGACACTAACCTACACGACTTACGGTTCTGAGACCTGTCGAAGACCTGGGGACGTTTTTTTGGCTGCTCGCAGAATCTACATTTCACAGTCATACAACAAAACAACCCGTAATTTAGCGTGATACAGACGGTCGTTGAAGGACGTAAGCTGCACCCAAGATGACGGCAACTGAGTATTCCAAAGGTGATTGTGAGTGGGTTACAGTAACATGCAAACAACAATGTCCCTGATCCTCATGACGATTACTACGACAAACCCAGGGACAAATGTTAAGGTAGTAACACGCGTTAGCTTCAACCGAAACCACCCACTACTGGCGGCCTGTCACTACGTGAGCATCATATAATTTTCAGTGCGCTAGAGTTCAAGAGCTGTGCTTCAGAAGTCTATAGTGTCGGTGATATTGAACACTCAAGTTCAACGAACCGAAAGTGGTCTCCTGAAAAAACTATTTTCTATCGGCTAAAAACTGCCCTCTTTTAAGGCGCTGGCCTTATCCCCCCTGATAACTAGATGAGAGTGGTGGATGATTCTTTTCAAAATTCTACTCTCTGTGGCACCGTGTTGCCAAAAAGAGGCTCGAAATAGCAACATGTTGTATGGATGTCTTTATGTGGAGCATGAGTCTTTGATATAGGTTGCTTGAACTCAAGATAGTGGTAACTTGACAACAAACTTACTGGTTATCCCGCTGCAGGGTTCAAAACGCTCCTCGAGATCCTCAAGGTGGATCACGTTGATCTTTTTTGTGAGCGCTCGTATGCCGGGCTGCACTATGAAACTTGAATCTTGCACGTAAGAGGAAATGGGCTGAACTTCATTTATTCCTTGTTTTTTGTTGCATAACGGAACTTACAGCATGCAGCAGATGATACTTATTTGGATGCCACAACGATTTGCTATATTTTGAAACGGTGAGACCACCGTCGGAGTACCGGGTGAGTAGATGCACGCTGAAAACGCGGTAATCAAAGTGGCAAAGCCGATCAATCAGTTGTCGCTTTCTTGGGTTTGTTCAAGGCCGAACTTTTCTTGACGGGCACTGTCGTCCAAACCACTAGATCCCACGTTCCAGTCAACAGTCACCATCAGGACATTGTAGCTTAGTGTTATCTTTGACGGGAAGGTTCGGCAAAGATGTGGGAACCTAAACGGCCATTACTGTCAGGTTCGCTGAAGTGCTTTTTAAGTGAACGTTTGAAATCCTGGAAGGTACATGCGTCCAAGTGAGTAATTCGTCGTCAGTGCGGCTGTACCGCCAACAGACATACCCTGCCATTTGGGACACTATGGTACAGTCAGCAGGAAATTTTCATCGTGATTGATACCTTCCACCTACTCCCTAAAAATCCGTGCCTAAGTCTTTTACTAACCTAGCAGACTGACTCCATCGAAACCCACGCCCTGCCATATGTTGAGTACCACAGAGATCTTAGGGTCTAAATCACACCCAATCATTCTCTCTCCATGCTGTACCCTCAGTCATAGAAATTGACAACCGGAATGGTCAATTTTCTCTCTCATTCGCGCCCTTCGAAATATCGGCGCAACTTATAACCCCATTTTCATCTTTTATCTGCCACTCTTGAGACCACTATTTTCTCGGTTGGAGCATGATAAGAATGTTCTGGAGAGTTGCCGCTGGAAATCTGCAGAGCCAATACCTTCACTCGGTAATTCAATTCTCTCAGATAAGCTTTTCTGATTTTAGGTACCATCGACTGCGTTGATGTAATGCACACTCACCTCCTCTTCTAAATCCAGTTGCAAGGCTGCTTCTTGACGGTCTGTCACAATCTCAGACCACGTAGCCACTTGTGTAGGCTCTTTCTCTGCTATTTACATTACTGTCACATGGAAATTTCTTTTTATTCTGCAGAGAGTCCTGAAATGTACTTCGCAAATCAGCTGCACCACTCACTTGCTCAACCGTTTTGAATGGTCCATCGAACAGACCATTCGACAGAATCGAATGCGACACTAAAGTCAAGGACCAACAATATTGTGGAATGCCAATAAGCATATCGTTATTCTAACGCTTGACGGAGTGTGAAGATGAGGTCCAAATACCCCTTTCTTCAGGGATTCTTGTGGCTGTTCTCAGACCCCTTTTCCGTAAAAAGTGCGCAGAATCTGATTATAACGGGGTCAAACTTATTCGTCTGTAACTGACACACTCATTGGAACTTAGTGAAGTGTGACGGTTTACCTGTCAAGTGTACGTGTGGCACTTACAGAACCTCTCATAGCAGGTCAGTCAGTTGGTAGAGCTCTGACTGACACGTTTTCATAGTCCTCCAGGTTGACGGTTGGGTCCTATTTAGCTACTTGCTCCTTAAAAATGTAGGTTGCTGTGACGGTCTTACGCCAACCATTACTGCCTTGTGGATAAGCTTTTGAACCAAGTTTTGTTCATCCTAGTCGCCCTCTTGTCTAGGGGTATCATTATCGTCATCAAAATCAGTGTTCAACACTGGTGCTTCGCTGCCGTATTTTTTCATCAGTAGTCTGTTTAGGTATAGGGTACGAATCTACCTATATGTTTATACTCGCCGTATCAGTCTGTCACTCCGGACGTACCTAGAAGTCTGTTTGAAGAGGTAGGGCATGCTGGCATAATTGGATTATTATACGTCGCACGCAGCGGTTGCGGGAAGCCGCTTCAACACAGGCTTTGTCATCCTTTGCAAGATGTAGACTTCTCAAACAGATGATGCGCAAAAATATGGTGACACTAGAAACTATGAGAACTGGCTACCTAAACTATATAGTAGAAGGAGATGTCACTGGTTCAATGGATGAACCCTCCCGGGGAAACAGGCACTTACTGATGCTGGTGGGTTATCTAAAAAGCTATGCGAGGCACTCCGTCGGGCCGATTCAACCATGGTGGCTAACTCAGTCATCAAACACTGGAATTGTCCGTGGGCTGCGTTGATTGAATTTCGGGAGCACTTCGGCACTCAAAACCCGCACCTCTACACATACAAGGAAACGGGCTGGTCCAACCACCAGAAGAATTATTTGAGCCACTTCTAAAAACATACTCAAAAAATTTCCAAGCGAGGGGGGAGAGGCATCGCCTTAATGCCTCACGTGTTGGCTCGATTTATAAGTCCACCGACCAAATACTATTTTTCCTGTGGACGGGCAGTAAAGCCAAGCTACTCAGTAATGGGTGGATTCCCATGCCGTTATCAGATTGAAAGCTATCTGCATATTATATCCACCAAACGCCACCAGGATTTCAACAAGCACTTTCGATGAATCGCTATCCAATGTCTAACGAAGGATTATTAAGGTGAAACAAACCGTCGACACCGATTTTGAAGGCGAAAACATTGCTTAAAAAGTGATGTCGCTGACCAGAAAGTACTAACCGAGTTCCATAAGACATGTAAAGGAACTTTTATAAGAGGAAAGTGGTGAAGGGACAAAATGCGTAGAAGACTGTGGGCTTACAGCACCGAAAATGTCATATTCATTTCGGTCAATTTTCCACCACAAGGATACAAATAACTTACCTGACGCCGGACATTACCGGGTTTACCATTAGACGCAAGCGCCCGATGCATTCTTTCTTGCAAGAGAAGGCAGTGTAAGGTGATACCAAGGTAAGACCACATATCCCTGGGTCTTTCATATTTTAATCGGTTCTTTTCTATTTAATTTGTAGCATCTGTGATCGACAAGTTGTCGGATCCATTGGACAAATCAAACATTCAGAACAGTGGCCAAGAATAGTAGACGCCCACGTAATTTCCCATTGTTTCCATACCACTTTCTTACTAAAGGCGCTGTGTTCGACAAGCAAAGTTTGCTTATCTACGTGAGCCTTGTGCTCGTGCAACAAGTTACACGGTCGTATTGAACGCTGACTTAGGAGTCAAAGAATGGCGGAAGCCCATGCTGCGGTCGCTTTAACTTTTACTGTCAGCTCTGAAGGAGTAGCCTTCGATATCAACAAACAGGCGATCGAGGCAGTAATTAAGTCCGGCGTAGTAGCCGGGAGGAAACGCCTAATACGGTTTAAGGTTTGAAACTTCAAAATATTTGATTCCTTTCCCCCATAGAACTCAATTTACAACCAGGTTTACCCGTTCCATCCTTCGAGTTGGTTTTATTTCGCCTTCACCGTCTTCGCCGCTATATATCTGCATCCTGATTACAGGCAATCGCCCTGTGGCATCCCAATACTGTACCTGGAAGGTATTTTACAACGGTGAGTCCTCGTTCAGATTTTGAGAGTGAAGCAACTACTACGATAGCCTTGGGTTTTGTTATTGTTTTACTTCTGCTTCATGTGATTGGGGTTGTATTCATGTCAACTGTTCTGTTCCACAGAGCAGCGTTGCCTGCTTGAACAACTGACTCGGGTCGGGACAACTTGTGCTAGAGCCTTGTTTTTGTAAATACGTCTGGTAACTGTTAAGTATTTGACTGTGCGTGTGTCACCAACTTCTTGAAGTGCTGGTAACTAGTGTTCTCAGAAGCAACCCAATAAATCGAACATGCCTGCTGAAAAAGTGACTGAGGTGCACAGAATCATGCTTCTGGGTTTAACTAGCTGACAACGGCCACTTCTGTTCTGTTTCGGTGGAAGTAGCATGATTTTCGAGTACCTATTCTTATTTCGCGCGTTCCTTTCGTCTGGCACTTTGATTTCGTTTTTTCGTAGTCACAAGTCACTTGAACTTCAGTAACCGTGGTAGAATATCAAACATCAACTTTTTGACGTTACATTCCTATTTCTGTGCCATTCTGTCTCAGTTTGGTCGTGCAGCATGCCTGTCATATTCATCACTGTCATTATCGTGCGCATACTCCCGACAGGATGACTCCACTCCTGTTTTCTTTCGATTTCAGCTACTTGGGCATTACGCGCCATTACCATGTCCCCGCATGCTTGCTGTTCTCCCTATTTCTTTGGTTCTTTGGTTCGCTGTTGAATAAAGCTGTGCTACGTATCCTGTTCAGTTACACAGGGTGGATGTATTCAAACCGAAAACGGACAAATTGGTATGACGTATTGTGGATGGTGAGTTGAGAACTAAACATTTTGTCGTCGGTCGTTCAACGGTCATCTTGGATGACTAAGCTTCATTGTCCGATTTCACCAGCAATTGGTCTATCTACATTCCTGTCTATGCCCGTACAACAACCACCGCAGTGAGAAGAGGCAAACTGCTTTCGTTAGGCTGTACTGTTCTATGGTTGCGAGACATAGCATCTGTGATCAGATGAGATGAGGCGCCTTCAGTTTCTTGACCACTGATGTCTTCCAAGCATTGTTGTTGTCAGTGGCGTCAATGAATTCATAACGCCGTACTTAGCAAACGGGTTTCTGGATGCACAGAGCAGACATCTCAGAATGCTTGTGATAGGCTAGCAACGGGTCTTTCTGTCACCTACTCCTTTCTTTTCATTTTAAGGCTTCGGGTATAACTAATTAATTAAAAGTTAATCAACTAAACCTCATGGTCGTACAGCAGTGAAGCGGTTATCGTATGTAAGCTGTTGTCTTCCGCACCGCCTGTTTTGTTTAGCTGATAATTATTTGAGATGGGTAAACCTTCTAACCGACTACTGACTAGGTCAGAAAAATCTAAACTGTTGATTTGGCATGTATCGTACACTTCATAAAATCGGCTTCTACTTCGATATACGATCTGGCTATTCAGCAATAGGCAGATTGTTATAGCTAAGTCAGCAACTGCATAGAGCAGTAAATACTTTTCCAACTTTCTTCGCTTTGTTGTGATTGCTAGACTTTTGTTTGACTTGCTTTGGGATTTATGGTTTCCTCTCCGCCTGTTTAGATTACTTTGAGGGGGTCGCTTTTTGGCCCAACCGAACTAAGATCAGATGGTTAAATTGGTGTTCGGTTGTTCTCGTCGCTGTTGTTGTTGACCTTCATAACAGTATGATAATCGTTCAACTGTAGAGCCATTTCGGTTCTGAGATACTGACAGCTTACCTAACTCTAGATAAGAGCAATCGAGATGCAGGAGTTGGGTTCGAATCACGGACCTTCCGGTCAGTAGATTTGCGTATTAACTACTAAGCCCACTGTTCTCACTGATATTGGTTGGCACGGAAAATCGTATTCTCCTGGAGGCTTCTACCTAATGAAGTTAAGGTTTGACACTGTCAGAACGCTGCCGAGTTTTCTGTGGAACAAATATGTAAGAGCCGCGTTAAGTGTGATAAACAGGTCCCTCTCTTTTGTCCATTCAGAAATCCCAATTCATGGTATTTAGGCCAGTCGCCATGCGACGTGTTTCCATAGCATTGTATTACGATTTTTATTTCTTGTAACCGGTACTTATCGCAGCGACGGACGGCTATTTTGCTTCTGGCAATGCACTGCCTAATAAAATCCGTTTCATTTAAATCTTCGCTTTTTGTAACCCGGTGTTTTCCCTTGTTTCTTCTACAGTACCTAGTGACCCTCTTCAAATCCAAACACCCACGACTGTATGGCTATCAATACTCTCTGCCAAATCTCCCTTTGCCGAGTCTCCGGGATACAATCGATCGAGTGAGAGCCCAACTAATCCAGTAATCTTCACCTTACATTTTTCTACGCGTTTCTACAACCCATTGTCTGGTCTTTCATAAATTCCGTTTTTGTGTGTGGTCTGATCCCAGTTGTTCTGATTTGGAATCTGGAGAAGTCCTACTTGTGTAAGCATCAAGTTATTCAGGTATGAATTCTAGGTGAAACCATCCAAGTGCAAATACAAAACTGCCGGCAAACTAAAACTCGTCATTGGGCCATTACACATGAACCATCTGCGTGGTGGTCATCCCTCCGTCACTCTTAAGTTGTGCATAGCTTTAAGTGGACTGGTGACCAGTGATAGGTACCCATTGGAACAAGTTGCTCAAGCATTCATCCTGAGTGATACTCTTTGGCACCAAGATTATTCAAAAATTTTGCCATAATAAGATTGGTAACATGACACAATTATGAAATCCGTGAAGAGGGTAGAAATGTTGACATGTCAGCCGCGTACTGTCTCGCGAACTCGAAAGTCTTGAAGGTGGAGACTGTGAACATTGTGAATTGTGATCGACTGAAGGATGGACATCAATAGTCCGGATCAATGCAACAAGAGAAGTTGACTGCTATAATGAGGGTTAAGATGTGACATTCATTTCAGAAAAGTTACGACGAAGTCAAAGTGTACCGCTTCTAGCGTAAAGGTGATGCGTTTGTAGCAGGGAAGGTGTGATGAAACCAGAAAGCGTGTACGCCACTGGTTGGGTGTCTGTGACATATCGGAAAGCATCACAAGCCATATATTATCATCGTCTGCTGCACTTCATTCATTCAGAAGGGGTGAATCAAGTAGTCTTTTCAGTGTTTTTACGTTTAGATTCTTGTCCAGCAAACAGGCGATAGGTGGACATCTGGAGTGTTTCCCAACCAACCGAGCTTGTGCGCGGTCATCACACTCAACGGTTCGCTCAGTTGTTCTGTATGAAACACCCGTCAGCGGGACTGATCTTTGATCAAACGCTGCCCACACTGTAAACGCGCGATTCATCGGAGGCCACCAGGCGTTGAGGTCACGTCTCACTTTTTTATGAAGGCCATACGTACTCAGGCCTTATAACTACTACCTTCTGGTGTGGGACATTTGTTTGCAACACCATATTATTTTGGCATCTAGAAACTCGTCACTGGAATCCAAAAGCCAATGAAACTATACAGGTAGGTAAACTTCCCAATGATATGCAGAGTTTCGTTTGCAACAGTCACAAATGCAGCCGACCCTGTCAGTCGAATAACATCGCCTTGTTTTTGGATGGGGCGGACGGAATTCCAAAGAACCAGACCCCATTATCAGACTATCGACTGCTTAACCTAAGCTACATTGTATTATATGAAAGTACATGAACGACCCTACGTACAGGCACAACTGTGTTGATCAGACACTTTCATGAAGCCACCCTGTCAACTAAATCAAAGTAGTCCCGTGGTGATCCCAACAATCGGAACGCCTTCTTCATGTGAAGACTGGAAGAGCAGCATCAGATATTTGTTTCTAATTCATAAAAGTTGTTGTTTATGCTAGATAGGTCCTCGGTATTTAAGGAGGAATGCTTTTGTAGCATTGATGGAAGTCAAGATATGAGGAGGATTGCCCTTCAGAGTGCTTGATGTGAAAGTCCGATTTAGTCTTTATTCATACTATTCGGCCGAGCCCTAAACTCTGTTCTGTTGTGCACTTCTCTTCTCTCCGTTTTTCTTACATAAATTTTAGCTAACACCAGTGTACTTTGTACTAGCCTCTGACCATCTGCAATAGCCTAAGAGAGATTTAGAATGTGAGGACCATTGTCTTTCCGAAGGCAGCCTGAGCCTATAGAGTTTCGTTACCGTTAGTCAGGCATTTTAATCCTATTCGAAGCGTTTTCCAGTTTAGATTTCGTTCGAACTTGCTTAAAATAATTCTCAGGAACGGTTATGTAAAGAACAAAGGTAGGGAACAAAGCTTGTTTTCTTTGAGTGTTGGTTGGTTTGACTGTTCTAATAATCTTGGTGTTCATGTCAGATGTAGGCCCGATGATCAGACGTGTTTTCCCGCTGGATGGCCAATTTATGGTTAACACAAAAGTTTCCCACATCCTGGGTTCCCCATGCGTCTATAGGGTACACGACCATTGTATGAAATGGGATATAAAATACCTTTTGTTGTCTTTGCTTTTTTTAAATTGCACTTTAAACCACTCAGTAACTTCTCTTGGTTTCCTCACTTAGTACTTACTTTCCGTGCGGCACTTGCTGCCAGTCGCGGAGTATGAGGAGCGGGTACGACAGGCGGAACTTTTTCGAAAAGGACCAGGTCGAAGACTTCAGTTTTTCCTATGGATGAAAACTTGGTTCACTAGCAATTATGTAAGTTGTTCCCCAATGGAACTTCAAATGTGTGATTAAACCGCACACTTGGTTTTTCCCTCCAGCTAGCCGCATTTCACATAGCAGACAATGTGTACCTTAAGAATGGCGCCGGGAACAGTGATCCGCATGTCTGGCGGCGATGTCATTTTCGGACCGACATACCAGAAAGAAACTGGACGGAGCATCTGGTAGCATCTGGAAGATTCAAAGAGCTAAAGATATGCAAAAAGTAAAAAATCCCGAAACTGTGCGCAGCTTGTTTGATTTGATTGGTACACCAGGTCCTCAGAGATTTCAGTTACGTAATCAGGGACTATCAAGCGAGATCACTTGGGCTATTGGACAGATTGTTCCGAACAACAATTCAGTTTCTCACCTACTTTCCACCCAGACTTTCTATCTGTAACAGAAACGTGCACTGCAGACACAAAAGAATCTTCAGCAAAGAAAGTTTGAGTATACCTCTTCAGAGCGTTACTGCACTTACGAGTTAAGCGAATTTCACAGTTACCTTCTGTCCAACGTATCTGTGTTTATCTGGGCCGAAGAGATTGTGCTCCACATCTGGGGTCTTCAAAAAAATAATAACTGGTTGTGAATATGTTCACTACAGAGCCGTCAGTCCGACCTGCTTCGTCACAAGACTCAGCAACACTGGTTTTTTATTGTCCCGCGTCGCACGCGAAACCTTGACCTGTAAACGGTAAGCAGATTTTCGACCTGATAAATGTTTTTTCTACTACATTTTCACAAGTCCTCGAACGTCATAAAAGTACTATATTTATAGCTAACCATTTGACTCCAAGGGCAGGAGGCGAGATGGCTCAAGTGATTAAAACGCGAATTTACTGACCGGAAGATCCTTGGTTCGATCCCGACCTCGAACTCTCGACTTCCCCTGTCAAGGCTTGAGCAAACTGGCAGTATCTCAGCCCTCATGCTTGCTTCGGGTGGCATGGCAGCTAGGCACCGAAAGGGTGTTACAGGTGAACGATACACTCCAAGGGCACACTCCGCGCCACTGGTCGACCAATCCTATCTAAGTTTGTTCAACAGAAGTTTGTGAGCATATTCTCGTCCTCGTGTTCGCATAATCCTAGATATAACTAAGAGCAAGGGGCTGTGAAAAGTTTCTTTACAAAAGTGGTTTCCATTGTGGTTCAACTTCGTCATGAATCAAATACCATGGCGATTGTCTTTAAACTTCTCAATGTCCGTATCTTAACCGGTTAGCACCTCGATCTGATGTACACATGTGACATCGTTCTTCGTTTAAGACCAACAGAAAATGCGGGTGTTTTGAAATAACGGTGCGAAATCC
This sequence comes from Opisthorchis felineus, assembly GCA_004794785.1. Classification (NCBI taxonomy): domain Eukaryota; kingdom Metazoa; phylum Platyhelminthes; class Trematoda; order Opisthorchiida; family Opisthorchiidae; genus Opisthorchis; species Opisthorchis felineus. The sequence goes on along the minus strand of SJOL01013221.1, from coordinate 57,451 downwards.
TACTTTTTCCGTCCCTGGACATACGTCTCACAGTCCAGGGGGATTCGCGAGAGGTAGTGGAACGCTTTACACAACCTGGCCGTTTTCTTAGTTCTACAAGGTCCGACTCATGCATTGGATAACTCGCACCAATCGTGGCATTAAAAATTTTATAATTGGCTATCAAGTTGTTGCGTGTACTGGGCTACGATAAAGGCATTGTTGTACGGTTTCTGC
>SJOL01013221.1:24904-56757 GCA_004794785.1 Opisthorchis felineus | reverse complement strand
GATACATGTATATACGTAATGCACTACTCATAAGGTTGCTTAAATGCTTCGACAGCCCACGACCGGTTTTGCCCTTCTTGGGGCTCATCAGGTAGGCGCAGTCCCCGAGTTTCCGTCAACCTTATGTTCTACTTGAGACCAAATTGCATGAACTTATCGAAATTCACGCTCATTTGCAAACAAATTTGGTTTTGCGAGAGACTCACCTGGAACCGAGCTGAATATCTCGTTTGTGATGTTACCAACTGAAACATGAGGCGGCCTGGTGCAGCACATTCAGTCTCTTGCTCACTCGAAGCTTAGGTGGTCGTTTGTCGTCACAGAAAGGTCACAGAAATTTCATTAAGAATGACGTGCCTTCTCCCGTTCGCTCTCTCTCTCTTTCTATCTTGAAGGTTACTGACTGGTGGGAGGATTACGTGTATCTGGCCAGCCGTGAGCCAATAATGGCCAACAGCAACTTTTACGGTGTACAGTGGAAGTTCACTCGCACAGTCCAACCCACCCAATCCGCTCGCGCTGCCTTGCTAACCTACTTGTTTCTGAAGGTGCGCGAGAAAATTACCCGGGAAGAAGTAAGTCCATGTTTTGTGCTTCATGCACTATAACTCGCCTATTGGCTACTCAGAGAAATGGTGGGTGGGTGTTTTGAGTCAACATTCTGAGGTGTGCGTCGCGCGCAACTTGTATTATTTTTCACTTCGGTAACTGAATGTGAGCCCAAGAGTTATGGGTGCATTAACATGCCTCTACAAAGACCACTCCCATATTCAGCCCTCTCTCTTGTGAACACCCCCCCCCCTGAAAAGACGACCCTAAGGGACTGACAGGGATCAAGCCTCCATGGGGTAGAGTGTACTGTTAGAGCACGCCTCAGAAGACCAGCGAAAATGAACTCTTTAGAGAGGGGGGAGCTATATTGCCCTTATAAAATGACTTGTCACGTTTCTGCAAAAAACTGCCTGCCCAAATTTCCTCACCTGTTGAGAGGTAATCTAAAATTAATCCGTGAATTTTGGCTACAACACACCCTCCACCTCTTGTAAGCAACAGTCAGGTCAACAGTAGCTTTATAGGTGTTTTTTGAGCTCGAGATAGCTCAGTGGTTGAGGCGCCAGCTCACGCACCGGAAGGTCCGTGGTTCGAACCCAACGTCAGCATTTCGAATGCTCCTGTCTAGGCTTGGGCAACCTGGCAGTATCCAAGCCCTCGTGCCTCCTTCCGTTGGCATGGCAGCTAGGCACCGAAAAGACGCTACAGCTGAGTGATTTTTTTATAAGTGTTTTGCCACACATTAGCCTACTTGTCACAAACTACTCTGTTTCGGAAAACAAATCATTTCCTAAACAACGTAAACTAGTGAATACCGCTCCACATTATCCGTAATAACAGTTGGTCAAAAATTACTCGGTAGAATAAATATCGTGGCCTGTCAAATGACAATCCCCCCGAGTTTTGAAAGGGTATGAACCCGTGCTAGCAATAATTTGGTCGTTCATTCTAGCGAAGTCGTTTGATAGAGTAACCAATCCTCATGTGTCTGTTTTTTTTGTGAGGAATATGAAAATACTTGTCGGGAAAGCTATCTGATTATCTCTTGTTACCATACTCCCTAGATCCTCAAATTATCTTTACTGCGTACAAAAAGAGTCCTTCAGACAGTGTGTCGAAATATTGGCAGCTCCGATGCTTTCGCTGTTCGTGTCTGCCGATCTGCCGTAACCAGTTTGAAAACGTTTCGTCACCAGTCGAGGAGACGTCATCGTGCACGTTGGATTGGATGTTACAGTGGAGGGGGTTAGCAATCCCCCAAGAGTGACTTCCGAAAAGAGAGGCTTTACACTGGACGTGTCAAGCAGACCTTCCCCTGTGATATGCCTTCTTTTGGAAAATTGCTGTAGATCGCTGCTGGCGAGGGAGTGGTCTAGCTTAGGCGGCATATCTTTTGGGAGGAGGGGATACGTACTGCATTTATGTACGTTTCATTAAATGTATGGTCCTGGAATCTCTTGGTTGTGTTTTATGATGGTTTCCATGCTGTTGGCGGCTAATATGAATGCTGGAGTCGGCCTATAATCCTTCAAAAGGCACCGGTGGGTGGTCGATTCTGAGTTCATGTCATTCGTCGGGGGCTTCTGTAGTTCATCCCTATCGAGTGGAGTTTGATGGAAAGTTATTCAAATCGATGATCACGAAGATCACCCCGAGGACGAATGGGAAATGCGAAAAGAATACTGTGCTCGAGCTCCAATATCTGCATGAACTACTGGGCTGTACCTAATAAACACGGGAAGTTCCTTTGTGTCGGAAAACTCGTACAAACAACTAGCGGCCATGACTTTGTGTGCAGATTTTTCAGCCGCCAAACTGTCAAGGGTCTAAGGAATGATGGATAGTGAGAAATGGTGGAACAAAGAGAAAACATCCGCACTAAATCCCGATTAATTTAATCCAAGAAGACCAGCAAAACCATTCGCAAAATTGATGGACCAGAAATTCATTTGGATATTCACCTTTTTGACATACAATTCGGCCGGCTCTGGATAGGCTCAAGTAAGCTCAATGGAGCGCTGAAATCAGACCTCCAGAACTCACGGAAGTCTAATACGAGATCTCGTTCCTTCAGCACAGCAAAATGCTCATGCCGATCGGTTTGCAATCTTCCCTGTTCACCAATGGTAAAGCTTTGGTAAGCAGCTCGACTACAGACCGTTTGGAATCAAACCAGAATGCTGGTGGAACATGGTGTCTCGATCGTGAGTGTACTTTCCAAAAAGGTCATGAGACCGTTGAGTGGAAACTATTACGACATTATCTGTCATTACCATTAGAAAAATCATCATCACAGACAACCTTGTGGCGACGCTGCTGGCTGAAAACCACAAAGGGGAAGAGGAGAAGATACAAGTGCTAGCCCACTACTAACGCCCGAAAAGTACAGGCTAACCGATTACTCGTGAATATCAAGCTGGGTTTCGCCTCCGTCTGGGAAACCTTGTCCAGCCCTCACTTCAAGACGGTTATTATTTTTTCCAACGATCAGTAATTTGGTCTTGATATGAAATCCGATTTTAATTCTGTTGGTCGTCAGAAACGATGACAGCATCTTCCGGCAAGGTTAGCCTCAACAGATTAATCTAAGTATAGAAGATAAAACTTTGTTCTAAATTACAAGCTCCATATGAATGAGCGCAACTCATAAGGTTGCTGAAGACTCTTCGACAACCCACGACCTGTTTTCAATAGCCTGATGAGTGATGTTCCTTCAGCAATATATACTGCATTATCTCGAATGCCGTAGTAGCTGAAACATGAGATGGACTCAATTGAAGAATATCACAGATCAGGATTTCAGCTGGGATTCAGTTGAGTCTCCCGTGCAAATGAGCCTTTTCACCCATAAGCTTCACCGTTTGATCACTGACGTTGGCTGTACTACACGTTTTGGATCCTATCCTTCGGGAATTCAAATCCGTTTATATAAGACAAATACGTCTGGTGTATGGCGCAATGGGTGTTTCACACGGGGACAGTGTAATGTGCTGCAAGTCTGGGTGGGATCCAACGTAAGCATCACGTCCACAGATCAGCCAATCGCTGTTTTGAATGAGTTCGCTTACCTGAACTGTTGTGTAAGTCCCGGCTGACTGATGGCGGAAGAGATCACATGTTGAATTGGGGAAGACTGAAGCAGCTTTTGTGGACATCCGACGTACACGTAGCTGACATCGTTTGATCTACCAAGGATGCAGTATTTGCTGTCGTAAAGTGTTGAATATTGTTCTGTCTCAGAGGCCTAACCTCAACGTACAGCAGACCGATCGACGTCTACAAAACATTACACGGATCATCCGATCAACCGTTTCAGGTTACGCCAGTTAGTTTTTGGAATGAAACTTCTACGGTGATGAAATAGCCCTTCCGAAATAGGTATTCTCTAGTATTGCCTCACCAATGTTTAGCTGAGGAAGGGCCATGTGCACTGAGGACGCTGACCGGACAACAGCTTCGGGGTAGTGGATATCCAGCTTGGGCAACCTGGCAGTATCCCAGCCCTCGTACCTCCATCCATTGGCATGGCAGGTAGGCACCGAAAGGGTGTGAAACCCAAAAGGGAATGGATTGAGACTGCTGTTGTTCCATATAAACCAGAGACATCAGAAGTCATTCGAAGGATTCTAACCACGGCTAACACAAGGGAAGCTTTTCAGAAAGGAAACCCTCTGCGCTCTGCATTGCTGCAGTTCGTCTCGTGGAGGACAGAACCATGGACTATGCAAAATTAAATGCACCGACTGCATCAAGGTCTATATAGGACAGACGTCCAGGGAACTTCGCACCAGAATCGGAGAGCACAGGAGAAAAATTAACAGGTCGCCGAAAATGCAGATGAATATCGAGCGTTACTGAAAGACTCAGCAATGACGGAACGTGCAATGGACACGGGATACAAAATAGATTTAGAAAATGTTTAGGTTTTGAGGCGAGGACAACGGTCTTCGCCACACAAAAGTGATGGCCGAGGCGGTAGAAATCGCCAAGCATGTCAGTTAATAGAATAGGTGTGGAACTGGCAAGTGTGTGGAGAACGGTTTTAGATCAGTCGAGCTGACACGTGTTGGTGTACGATTATCCGAAAGAGGAGTTATCAACAGAAGTAGCTTAGGTCGGAAGTGCACTCAATCTCATCCACCTAGCCCCCACAACCAAATTATCGTAGCACTCGCAAGCCCACACAGACCAACGAAATCTGCCAGTGGCACCCAAGGTGAATCATCAATTGAAGCACCTTGAAGTGGCAGATTAAGGAACCAAACCCGATAAAAAAATACTTTGCAATTCTCTCAACCCATCAACCGTAAGATTTAGGCAACCACACTAACCGATAAAACCTTTTAATTGACACTGATCTAGTGTGCTCATCTGAAGAGGTCTTACTGATTGGGTCTCCGTCTGCCTTAAAATCTGGTCAGCTTGGTGACCTTTTCACTTGGCCTGATGAAGCTTTTGTGTCTCAAGCGAAACGTTGCCCAGTTGAAAACTGCCGATCGTTTGCCAAGCCCTTCTGAAATCCTCAGAGCCCTTTTTCCAAGCCGTTTTTGAAGGGAATCGGGCAGGAGGCCGGATATTCCAGGGTTTCGGAACCAAATTCCAAACAGGCGACCAGTAAACTCGGTCGGGTTAGCAACTGCAGCCTATCTGAATGGAGAACTACGGACGCGACACTCAGATGGGTAATAATCCTGACAGACATTACCCATAACCAGTGGCGCTTTTTCATCGAGGCCTGCGACTTCAACGCTTAGATGTGCAACTCCTTGGTTGATCAGGTGACTAGACCAGTGGACTTACAAAATCATCTACCCGAATAAGTGACTGTCCTTTTCTCCCTACATCATTTTTTGGTGAACGAGGCTGTAGTAACTGCAACCAACGTAACCGTGCTTCAGAGCTCACAGCCGGATTTCTGAACTGAACCCATCTTCCAACAGACCATCGTCAAATTCGTGGCGTAGACTGATTGTCAATGAGGTCGATAAAATACCCTGTTTGTGCTGTGTAGTGTCTTGGGGGCGCGAAATATTGACATAGCTGTCCCCGGTAAACAGTTTTCTGTCTATGACGGTTGTGGACGATTTTGGAATTCTTGGACGTGTCTGTGATTAGTCTGTCATTAACATGAATGCCGATTTTCTGATATTCCAATACTATGGTCATTTTGAATTGATCAACAGTATAAAGTATAGAGTTGTTAGATGAAAGTCCTCAGTATCATACCCCGAACGTTCCCATTGTACGTAATATTTAGCCTGTGATCGGGCTAATCGAAATGTTGCGGTACAGCAGCCGGAATGTGCCATACTGGAACTTTATACCTTATACTTACGCATAGTTGGACTGCAATGAAGAGTATATCATTTTCCAACTGAGTCGAGAGATTCATTCACAGGGCTGCTGCAGGCCAGACCCCCCCCACGTGGTGAGCATCGCTCACGTTTTACTTGTTACTTCTGCACCATTCGCTTCACTGATGACATGAAATATATTTTTAGCTTAGTGAGCTCTGCAACGAGATTCGTGATTCTACCAGATGGTTTCGTTTTTTCTGGAGAGGGGAGGCATTAGCATTTTTCAGCAAGACAATTGACCACCAGCGCGTTGTTTTTCATTGGTAAACTGGGCTAACAGATTACCTGGGCCCAAAATTTACTGACTCCGGGATGAAGGAGAAAAGACTTATATAAGGGAGTGGCTTCAGTGGCGTTTCGCTGGGCTGCCTCTGGTGCATGACTGAATTGGGAGTATACTATGCTTCATTCTTGTCATTCGCACATATAAGCATCAAGCTCAGCCAGTCTCTAAACAGTTTCTGACTAATCGTCTTTCAAAATAACCTGTAAGCTCTTTCTTACTGTTTTTCTGTTTTCAAGGCCATCTTTTTATTTGCGTGAGACTGGACTTCGTGTGGACATGGAACGTGGCCGAAGCATTTGCAGTCTCAACGTTTTTGCACTAGTGTTTCGAATTTGAACATTATGTTCAGTCTTGTTAAGAGACTATGCCGTCTTGCTCTCCAGTTCCTAGTTCGTAACCAGTCGATGCTCCCGCTGTGCCAAGCCACAGCTGCTCCCGTTTTTCTTCAATAGTTCCATGTATCTGAGAATCTCCACCTTTTGTAAGTTGCATCCAACTGCAGTTGCCCTTTATAACAGTCCACAGATTGGATCCGGTACAGCGTGGGTATTGTGAGCTCGTAAATTGTCCCAACACTAGGTCATGTCGCACTAAGTTTCCGTTTGCCTTACCTTCATCCCAACTCTTTAAACCAAGTGTAGGACCTCGGTACCATTCTTCCGTGGGTAACAGGAACAATTGCTCGGTTGTTGTCCAATATTAACGTTGCCAACGCGATTTGTTGCTTGATCGTCTAAATGCCAACCTGATTGGCATAAGTGGCGAATTTCTCGTTTGCATTTGAGGTTTAGACCCCCATAACGACTTTGATGAACCGTACTAGTCAGTATTCTGTTGTTTTACTCAGTCCGAATTCGCCTCGATGCTAATGGAAATGACACCAAAAACTTCTTCTGTAACGTTGCACATCCCTACTTAGTTGTGTGACCTCACTTCCTCGTTGTCCATGTCCCCTGTATTAGTTGGAGCCACTTCTAGTGAACAAACTCGTACCACTGTGTTCTTGGCAGTACGAGCGCCCGTTCAACACAACACGTATACCCTGTTTGGAAAAAGACAAGCTAATCCACTTATCCGATTCCAATCACATTGCTGTCTACCATCGTGGTCGGTACTATCGTTGTCCTGTGCTCGTTGATGGGCATCATCTCTCTGCAGCGGAGTTTGAGTAGTGAGTTTTTGCAATGTTTTCGTTTTGTGTCGACTCGGGTGTGTGGCCTAGTTCATACCGACCAGAAACCTGCAATTAGCTGCAGTTAGACGGGTAAAACCACTCAATTTAGTTACCTCCAGCCTGAGATTGTACTCCAGTTGTTGGGTTACATATCTGGTTCGTGTGTTATAGATATGCAACATTTATGAACGTTGGTGTTTTGTGATATTTCAAAAGAACACAAAATGGCATATGGAGACGAATTTACCCCTACTTGTATCTATCCATAGCATAAATCAAAATTTGCTACAATGACTTACATTCCCGATGGAGGGATTTGATTCACCCAAAGCACGCTCAGTCCTATTAGGCCTACCCGAATTCTTTCAACGTGTTGTGTGGGTATTCTGGGAGGTATGGTTCCAGAATCACTTTTTCGTACTGTAACTGGTTACTCCTTGTTCACCACTCAGGTAAGGGATTGAAGTAGCTGCTTAACAGTTCAAAACATATCTTTAACAGAGCGGACCTGACTTCTCCGGTGACTACGGCGTCTTTGGGCGTTTCACTTCCGATTATAGAAAAACCTCTAATATATACGGGGTGATCAAAGCTCATGGGCTTGATTAATAAATGGACGAAAATGTCCGCAATCTGGCAGTCGACCCGTACTGATGTGTAACCCAATATTTTTTTAAATTTTGCAATGGATGAGTGGGATAAGAACTGGTCAGGCATTTCCTCCTGACCGACTTACCAGCAGACCGTCCCAAACCATTCACCTTCGAGTAGTCGTTAACTGATCAAGATATCGTTTGAGAACAAAAACTGATCAGATGGAATTTCAGGGTCAGGCCTGCTCACTTAATGCTCAAAATTCTGCACATATGAAATACACATATATTTAGAAGGCCAGTGAAAGGCTGGTGTTAGAAGAGCGTTCAATGAAAAACATTCAGCCTCAATAGTGATATGTTAGTTTGAGGAGGCGAAAAGAATTCACTATATCCTGAGGCACAACTGATAACTGGTGATCTGGGGTTCCAAGTCCCAGGAGGGAAGAACAGCTCAGCCATGAGAGAGGGGAAAAGGATGTCTAGCTTGTACATCGAGAGGTGCTTGATCGAATGGCAAGTTGAAGGGGTCGTGTTTTAACTGAATGCCTCGATGCACAGAGACGGCACGCACCAAACAGACTGGCCGTAAAAGTACTGGTTGGAAGGCCCCGAGGAAGTAGCTCGCGACCAAGGCTGCGCGCAAGAGTGCACCCGCCACCAGCCGTGTGAAGAAACCCCATCGCTACAGGCCTGGGACCGTCACTCTCCGTGAGATCCGCCGTCCACCGAGCTGCTCATCCGTAAACTGCCCTTCCAACGCCTGGTGAGGGAAATCTCCCAAGACTTCAAGACCGACCTCAGATTCCAGAGCTCGACCGTCTCTGCTCTACAGGAAGCCAGCGAGACCTACTTGGTTGGTCTCTTTGAGGACACTAACCTGTGTGCTATTCATGCCAAACGGGTCACCGTCATGCCCAAGGATATCCAGCTTTCACGCCGCATCCGTCGAACTAGTGGGTTAGTGGCTTCCGTTTGACCTTTGGGATGCGCACACGATCCGGATATGTACCATATCGAACACATATAGCGCATAGTTGTAAGAATTTTATTCTGTTAGCAGGATCTTTCAAATTCCGGATCTATTAAGCGGGAGGCCGCGGAAGCAAGAATCCTGGAGAACACTGGTGAAAAATGTCCAAGACGCTGTTTTCGTGTTAAGGAACAAGGGACGCTGCGTACTACGGAGTTTTTAATTTGTTTGGCAGGCCACAGGAGGCAGAAGACATGTTGTGAATACTTCCTAGGAAAGTAGTAAAACTTCACTAGTCCAGTCACTCCACTATTAACTAATCAGACCAGTGGCAGGCTGCCTAACAGGCTTGTCAAAGTGGTCATCATTTTCTAAAAACGGTGCAAGCTGTCGTGCAATCTGTCACAGGGTTAAAGTAGTAACCCGTGTGTCCAGGGTTTCATCCTGAGTTATCTCGTACAGGTTGAGCAATAATCATTTAAGCCATATCCTAAAAACCAGCCATGAAAAAAGCACTATAGATTAGATCTTTTAAGCTGTGACAGACACTTGGACAGTATCATTTCGAAAAAGAGCTACCTTTTTAGCATGGCTTTTTCAAACTGTTGATCTACAAGCAGGACCCGGCAATCCAAGGTAATTCTGTCTGTCTCTCACGCGGGCTCTTGCGGATATCATTGGGTTTATAGGATGCTTTCACTTTGGTCTGCTACATTCATGTGTTGTTCAAGAGTTGTGCTTAACATAAATGTCAGAATGTTTCTTAACCGCATTTGACATGTGTTGAGTTGAAATTCCTCGGGTGATAAGGATTTTCTTGGGTCGGCTTCTTAGGAAGCGTAAACTGTTTTAAATAAGTGCGCCACATGACTACGTTTTGATCGATGACCTCAAACGGCTAATTGTTTCAGACCTGGGTAGCGTCACCTCAGGTTTGCGGACCAGCGAGTCGATGCGATCAAAAGTTTGGATTACTGTGACGGTTGTGATAAGCTGGTGGATGACGAAGTAACTCGTCGAAGTGAAAAAAGCCATGATGGCCTGACACATTGGAGACATTGGGCACATCGTCTGGCCACACCGCCATGAAACACCTGTGTTCACCACTGATGTTATTATTGACGCGCCGCTTTGTAGATTAGAATCGTGATGAACCGGGACAAGATGAAGAAACCTTTGACGTATGTGAATCTCTGTGCCTGTCCGTGCGAGAGAGCATGTCAGCAACGGTACGGCGGTACGACAGTGTGCATGAAATCGAAATCCGAATTTGCCATCCCTTCATCGGGCACACGAACCTTGTTGCATACATTTTCTGGATCCGCTTATCTACGTTCGTTTCTGAATTGTGATGCTCTAAACCTTGAGGCGTTTTGCGTATAGATTTTGCATACCCCTATATTCGAGTTGATTTCAGATAACGCACATTTTGATTGTGTTCCCCAATCTTCTATTTATTCATCTGCCTGGAAGCATGTTCAATCGTATCCTGTATTTTGACAATTCGCCTCCTGCCACCGGTGAAGAGAAGCTTGCCGCTTTCACCGCCGGTCCGCGAGATGCCTGGGCGATTGCTCGATCGACTTTCTTTTCCAGTGGGATAAATCGCACATCACTTGACGCGATCGAACGAGTACGTGTCTGGATTACGGTTTTCTAACGGTTGTATGGCTTTCCCTTTGAGTTTTTAGTAACTTCTCTAAGTTATATCAAATCTGTATATGCGTATATGCATACATATACATACCTATATTTGTATATGTATACAACTCACCCCATTCTTAGCTCATATTTTTGGTATTTGTAACGGGGACCCACTACTGAAGCGTCATTCCTTTGTGCACAACCTACGTCCTATTTCTTTGTTTGGTGAATCATCATTTCGATATCGGAAGGGCGAGAAGAAAGTTCACATGGTACTGCAATTTACTGTGCTTTGTGGAATAACACACGAGCTTTACAAGTGTCCTCAGTTTTCTAACATCCGTACTCTACTAACTAGAAAGACTTTGACGAGCAGAATTACACAGTATGATATTCGTGTCGATTATGGCATATACACTGGACTGGTGGAAATGATTTCTGGTGTTTTATCAGCTACTTGTCTTATTGGAAGCTCGATCAGGCTGCATCAATTACGTTGGTTTGACTGATGGTTCCTATTCCAGACAATCGGTTGCCTGTTTGCTCAAGTGCCGTATTGGAACAGGACCCTGGGTCGGCGACACGACCGAAAAGTGGGACAAGACACTGGTCTTAATCACACCGACTCAGGCCGTCCCACATATGTCCTTCCCAATCCGAGTGTCGGTCATTCTCCACTTACTAGCTTTTCTCGAAAAAGTCCTCTGTAGGCTTTCTGAATTTCATTAGAAACTGTCCATTGGTTGACGTTCAACAACGCTGACGTTGTAACTTATCGTGCAACAACTGGTTAACAAAATTGGTCTCCATAAATCGTTTCACATTGCTTTTGGGTTATTGCCTGATTCTGTTTGCAAAGCAGAGGAAGCACGGTAGTTCTTTGTTCTTTCAATCGGAAGGATTAAAAAACATCCATCAACTTATCCGGCCTATGCAGCTACGCTGTGGTCACATGTTGCGACGGTGTTCACTCCGCCTGAGCCTGTGGCATTGCTGAGTTGTCCAGGGCTCGTGAATCGAATGTTGCTGGGTAAGGATGTATGAACCTGCGTAAAGCAGTGTAAAAGCTATTCTGATTTTACCGTGATCCCTCGGTTTGAAGATGGTATAGTTGGACAGGAAAAAAAGAATTCCATCTCAGGGGGATGTCTTTCATTCTGATGTTTTGGTGATAATGCTGAACTATCCGGTTCTATCTTTCAGCGATCAAATAGTCTGACTAGCCGTACAACGGTACGCACACTCATGCTTTACGTACAGAAAACTGAACATAGCTATAGAGGAGAATGTTGGTAGCTCAGGTAGCGTAGATTTTCTTTGGTTTGTTCGCTCAGCGAACAAAAGTGAACATTCATTAACACCATCGTGGTATTCGGGCTGCCGAGGAGAATTGTGAAACATGTGGTATCGTGCATCGATGTTACTGTTGAATTGTTCCTTATCATTTCGGACGCATCGTCAGTTCTGAATGGGCCAACCGAATACAATCTCATTCAATGTCTTCTTCCAGTCAAGGGACTTGAGGCGAACAGCAATAAAGAGATGGGATACATTATTTTACTGCCTACGTGCATACTTCCAATAGGCAGTGTGTTGTTTGTGTTAAACACACAAGAATAACCTCCAAGATTTCATCATCTTGGGGTTCTGTAGCTTCCCGTGCAACTGGATAGGCCCAGTTAGAATGTTAACCACCTGATGCATAGGATGGTCACATGCAGCATGAAGCGGTGTGTCGAAATAGTGGTTGATCGGTTGATGACTAATCAGGTGGCCGACATTGACAAGTGGCTTGCAAACATTTCGTCTCCGATCAAGAAGACATCAATTGCGTGGGTCAACTCAAATGTGCATTGATGATATCTTCTCGGTTGGTGAAGAAATGTCTGCAAGCGCCAAACTCGGCGAACAGATCAACGGCCACCTGACCAACCACCAGGTTGGTCACACTTTTGCTGTTCAATCACGACATTATCGTTTTCCTGAGGAGCTATCCGCCTCAGTCATTTGGCAATCTTCACGGATATCCGTTTTTCGTCATCACTACATCAGCATCCAGAACACTTTATAGCAATCCGTTTTTTGGCCATTGCGGATACATTCTGTGTCTACCGGAGTCTTGAAAGTCTAATGGACGATTTCCACAAGATTTTCTATCTGTAGAATGCACACTCACATGACTCTCGTTTGAAAAATCGTCCTCCTTTCCTGGCGCAATCATTCTGATGAGTCCACACCAAAGGGGGGAAGCACTGGACTCGAGTTTCACTCTTGTTTGAGCTCATCAGCAGTGCATATCCTTGGCCGTGCCGGGGTTTTTTACTCTGCACATCTGACATGCGAGGCGAGCATGTTATCACTACTGTGACTAACGAAATAGGGTACCGTGGGTCCATTACTAGACTTGTACTCATGCTATGCATAGTAGTATGTAAGCCACTCCTGGTAGTCAGTGGTCCACTTTAATGAGGGCATATGCGTTTGTCAAAGTTCATAAACCTTAATGCACGGGTACAAATAGGCTGGAGTGCCTGGTGGGGGGGGGCAATATCCGAACTTCGGATGATTCAACCGTACTCGCTGATGCTAACGAACCATTCTGCGATCGGCACGCTCTGGAAGATAGCCTAGCTATCCTCTTGAATGATGGGGCAATGAGTAATGCGTGGTGTTTATTAGTGGTACACAAATTTCGACCAATCTCCCAATGGGTTCAACTGTTTCCCCACCTGTCTCTTTACAGGCCGCTTTCTTCGTAGCTCTGGATGACGAGGAACGTGATCTGGACTCGGACGTCAATGAGGATCTGTCTTATCTTGGCAAAACGTTCCTCACCGGCAACTGTTACAACCGCTGGTTTGACAAGTCGTTCGCCTTGATTGTGCTGCCTAATGGTTCGGTATGTCACATTTCCTATGCTTGTTTTGCACTGTTTTGTGGTTCCCACTGCGTGTTCAATCTGTTCCTATGAATTTACCAAAGTTGTATCAACTGTTGAGCATTACACATCTTCTGGCTACTCACTGATAGTCAGATTCGTAACATCGGATTTTGCACCTGAATAGCAGGCGACTGAATCACGTGATGAGGTTCAGTCTAGGCGGAACAGATGATGAATTTTTGTTCCACGACCGAAAATTTCTGCTTTTTTATGGTTACTACTACAATGCAGCAACAGCAACTCTGTCAGAACCTGCTGCATGTGTCCTATTAGAAATTTCTTTTCATTTCTTCCTCTATTTCCGTCTTCTAGGTTTTCCATGGAACCCAATCCATGCTTTGACCAGTGTGTTGTAAGCACTAGGAGAAAGAATTTTTCGACTGCCTCAGTTTGGAGCCAGTCACATCAGTATGCCTACTCAACTTATTTTAATCCCCGATATCTATCTTTGGATGATGGGCTATCTTCTTAGATTGGGTGGAGATTCTGTCTCGCTTACGCAGATGTAGGATGCTTTCGACCTACAGATGATAGTTGCATTCTTTCACGTGTCGTCGAAATTCTCCCTCATCATCAGCAACATACCGCCAATATGTATATTGGTAATTAACTGTCGTAATACCGTGAGCAAAGTATGTCATGGCAAAGAGTAGAGAGGAGACGGAAGAGTGGGGCTTTGTGGATAAAACTTTTCTGCTCCTAGCGGAAACTATTAAGAACAAGACCTCCAACTTCTCGAACAGCTGAACAACTTGTCATAGTGAGGCGATATCAGTTCGGTTGAATCGTCATCCTTTATGCGTCTCATCCAACGGCTGGTGGTCCGGCGAGGAGGGTGACGGCGTGCTCGCCACTGATATCGCTAATGGGCTGCGTTCCTGAACGTCTACTGGCCAACTTAAGGAGAACTATCTGTGTCTCACCGACGAAAGCGTGAAGATCTCAAACCATCAAGTTTCAATGCTACCGTTTCAATTTTCGCATTGTCGTGTTACAATTTATTCTCCACAAAACGTCCCGTAACAGCTGGTTGGGACACTTCTTTTCGTAGCGCTTGTTCGGGCATGTGCAATGCAGCCCTAACCAGCCACCCTAACCTAGTAAACTTTACCTGCCCTTTCAGGAATTCTCAAACATTTAAACCGCACTTAAGTGGGTTCTGTCGGAACATTGGGAATAAATTAGACTTAACTGGTTGAATTGGACGTTCTGAGTAGTCGTTTCCGAGAATTTTGCAACACCTTTGGTCAGTGGCATTCGTATGTTTTCTAAAAATTAATTTGACCCGCTTTGTGATCATGTGTTAGTCACAAACGTACAGGTGACGGACGGCTAGTTTTGTCACCTAGGAAGGTTCGCCAGCCCAAACCTCTGATTTAGTGTATCCATCCACTTACAATTACGTGGTGGATTTGTTTGTTTCATGTGTTTTCCCCCTGTTTCCGATTTTGGAATGGATTGTGCACCGACGCGTATATCTTCTCTTCCGTTTGGCATCCTCATGCACTACATCCCATGTAATACCGGCTTTCCAATATTTTGGCTTAAATTCAACCTTCTCCGATGCGAGAAGTATTTTTCCTGGTACTGCGTCTATCGATCTTCGAATGGTGATGAGGCCTATTTTCTTTCCTCTTTACTGAACATGATCTTTGATCAGATAGTTCAGCCCGACTGCAGCATCTGATGTTGCCCTCAAACTAACCCTTCTCTATGGTTCTTCAGAGCATTGACTTGTCAATGTTCCCCACCAACTTGTTTTTCTAAAATATCTGATTGGGATGGTATGCCTGTGATGTTTTAGAGGTCGCTTTTCAGAAGATCCTTCATTGTTTGCTTGACCCTTCCGAAGTTTCTGGAACAATTTATGCTTCATTATTTCTGTAATCTGGGAATCAGTCGTATCCTCTGAATGATTTAGCCGTGAGTACCTTTGACTAAGCAAGAAAGAATCCATAGCGTGTAGATGTTGTTGAATACTTCTTTTCCCCTTCGAGACTGGCTGACCGCGTTGTAGCACGCAGTCCGTTGCGCTATGCTTGTCCCGATCGCATTTGGTCAGCTTCGACAGGTTTGCTAAATACGGAAGACTAAAAGCCTACAAAGTGAGTTGCTAAAACTTTGGGGTTCATGTAAACACCACAAGCAGCCACATCAACAAAATCATCCAGAAACGACAGTGTGGTCGACTGGTTGCCCCCACATCCGCTTATTCTGGTTACCGCTTGACCTGTTTCCACCTGACTACTAACTTGTTCTACACGTGTCATTCACACGAGATCCGGCGGAGCCGAGAAGGTGTCCACCTGAGCCTTTGGGTTTGAATCACAACAACAGTCAAGCCTGAATCTCTCACCGCGGTTTTGTTGACGCCCCGGAAATAACCAGGCTAGCTGTGTTTACCTGACACTGTACTGAAAGATACGTAAACAGGCAGGCATGCGAACAAATCGGTTCTGGTGCTGACCCAAAACTGCTATTCCACTTGATTAACTGGGCGCAATTGATTCGCCGCAATCGGACCTCTACCATACTCCCCTTAGCCCCATTCTGACGCCAGCCTACCCAAGTGTGATTGATTTACTCGGCTGATTTAACAAAGCAGGGACAGCGCTTGAATACGGAAGAGATCAAAGTAGAGTGAAAACAGCCGTTGATGACGAACGACGCGGCAGACTCATTAGTCATTAGTCGGTTCACTGTTGGTAGGTAAGACCTGAGATAGTTGCCGCTCAAGATAGAGCAATTTTCAGGCCACAATCAGATTTAAAATTGTCTCCGGGTGGTCTCACGATGTGCGGTTATGTAATCACCTACAGCAGGCCAACTAAATAATCGCCCTTGCTAAGACGGATCAACGGTGTTCGAATGGAACCGGAGACTTAGAGGATAGACAAACCCGATCGGCGTCTGGTAGTTTTTTATACCGTCTAGTTTACTTACAAATGGCATTGCGTGCTGGTCAACAGGACAGCCGTTAACAATCCAAATCACCTAACCAGTTGACGCACCCGCGCAATCCATATTTCGACACACTGATCACCTGTTATCCAGGCTTACTTAATTTGCAGCCTTTGCTAGTTTTATTAAGGTTCCTTTTCAGCACGAACAGAAGAATGACATAAGTAAAACCGAGAATTTTGGTAAATGTTACGCAACCAAAACTCACACACCCCCTCGGAGCGAAAGACACGGGCGTGTCCGGAAAATCGTGCCATATTAGCTAGCTGGAGAATTAGCTATCCACAGCGAACTGTACGGTCATCGCCTAGCCCTTAGACGGATGTGAACCAATGCAAACAAATTGGATTAACCGGCAATGCAGAGTGTTGCCACTTAGGGTGATTCATTGGATGCCAAAATGGAAGTATCACGATTCTATACGACTTAGTTGACTAGAACAGCAACCCGAAGTGCCACGGCGTAGCTCCCGACCCATCTGTGTTATGTAAACAACGTGACATGCAAACCACGATGTAATTCGGAGCCCCGACAATACATGGAGTGCTGTTCTGTCATCATGATTCGGTTGTTTTTTTTTACTCCAGTGCGTGCAGTTTCTAGTTAGACGATGTGCAAGCATACCGACCAATTTTGCTGTTGAAAAACTACTGAAAATCATTCTGGCAAAGGATTTATCAGCGTTTGCATTACGGAGTCGGTAGGCCGACCTGTAACATTCAGAGATGTCGTGTAAGGAGGCAACAAAGATTTGCCAGAACAGCCGATGAGATTTCTGGGCTCAGTCGTGCGTCCCACTCTTTGCGACTTATTTACATCTTAAGGTAACGAGAAGTGAGGTGATATTCTGGTTGGTTTCCATGTTTTTGAACCACCGTACAAGTCAAACCTATCGGTCGGGTTAATCTCATTCGGTGTAAGGAGATCAGCAAAGACGTCACTAAACAAACGAATGACTAGATATGTCACCATTGCTCAATCAGGCTGAATTCTTCCTTGAAAGCGTAAGTTTTTAGGTAAGTTTAAACCGTTTGGAAACTGCCTACGCTTCAGAAACCAAGCTTTTACCTCCGTTCCTTGATCATCCTAACGTTAACGTGTTTAATTACTTCTTAATGGGTCTGAAAACAGCTGTGATTCCATGGGAGTTTTACGCCTACGAGGAGGCCATGAATGAATCACCTTGTTGGGGAAAGATTAGATTAAGACTGGCTAGACGAATGCGTTACATTTAGCTTTCGTTCCTCTTTCGCTTCCGGCCGACCAATCGGATCGTCCGTGAGACTCAATTGTTTATTCGCTCGAACCTGAGCTGAAGAGCATGTGTCACTAAATAGTCATTCTGATGTTGGAAGAACTTACCTCATTCATTCGTCTTGGAGTTTTATTCCGTCGAAATTTAATTAACATGTGATATACTGGTCTTGCAAAGCATGGTCTCTTTGTGGGGCTATCTGTCGTTCGCAGCACAGGAGCACCAGCACTTCCGTTGTAGATGTGAACAGCAGCCGACGCACTGAATCTATGCCACACGAGAAACATCTAGCACCTCTTGTGTGGAGAGCTGTTATATTTATATAATTACTTGGGGTATTCACTACTAGGTCTCTCAAAGCGAATGCTATCAGCCACAATTCGAACGTGAAGTTTAGAGGTATGAATGGCCGCACGTATGTCACGGATTGTTTCACTTGGACCATGGTGGTTTCCTTTGGATCCTTGTGTGAAGCAACCGTTGTGTTCACGCCCAACAGAATAACCTGATGGTCCTGGCTTCCGCGAATAGACCCGCAGTATTTTGCTAGTTCACAGTATCCAGATGTCGCCGTCGAGTTTCTATAACGAATTTCTGTCAACTCGGACGTCGTTGACTAAAGTTGTCGCTTGCTCCGCTCAGCGAGCGGACCAAAGTCTATCACAATGAAATACTAATTCGCGAATTGATGCAGCCGCGGGCTAAAAGTAGTCTAAAACTGGCTGAACTTCTCTGTTTACATTGCTACCAGTCTTTTTGAATCGTGGAAGCGCATTTGAACTGGAGGATCCAGGTACAACCACTGTTTGGGAGTCTTCGCTTTCGAGAAGATTTATCAGGTTTCCATATCATCCTATTTAATTTACACAATGACATTTGGGTCGGGGAAGTTGAGCAACACTTCCTGTTGACAGAGTTCACAGTAGTTTGTGCACGGATATTCAAATGTCGTCGGATGTCAGATCTGGGTTCATAGAGGAGGCTGTATATAGGTGTGGAGCCTTATTTGAGTGTACCATCTTGTTGGACCACTTTGGCAAGTGATTCTGTAGCATGGATTGAACGGGTCCATAGCTGAGAACACCACTGGAGTAGTTACCCAACTTAGGTCTATCCAAATGATGTTTGAGCTTGCTTGCGCAGCATTTCTTTTCGAACGCATTGCAGGCATATTACACCTGCCGCACTTCGGAGATACCGGTGGCCAAGCGATTGCTGACTTTTAAGTTCTCGGGTCAGTCAAAGTTTTACCGTCAGCAAAGTTGGTTTCCCACACCAAGCTGACCGGTTTTACTCGTGCCTTGTCAATGAGTGCAGTGAGTCTGTCTGCTGCGGTATGATTGCGGCCATATATATATATATATATATATATATATATATATCGAAGGCAAAAGTAGAATGGGCAACCATGATGGATCTTATTTGTTGCGTGAATCGTTCGTTTTACACGGGAATGTTAGATCTTCACCCCCCTCTGGCCCTGTATGTATATCAGGGCTGACCTATCCGCGAAATCGAAGGTTCCTGTAAATTCAGGGCATACCGCGACTGTTGGCACTGCCGGAGGAATTGACATAGTGCGGTCGATGCGGCAACTGTTTCGTTGAACTTCCTCTTACTACTCTTAGACATGCGTCTCGCATGCCAAATTTCGGCTTCTCAACAGTAGATATACTTGTAGCCGTGTTATGACAGGTTTACGGCTTAGGCTAGCTCTGGCGGAAACCCACCTTTTCAAGACCTAGAGGCATACCAATAGTTTGGCATTTGAGGAGGCATTTAAATCGGGGAGGAGTAAGAAGGATACAGATGGAAGGCGCGAGTACACGGGCAGGTGGCAAACTAATCTTCTGTCGGAAATATTCCAACCAACAATCTGGCCACTTGTTTATTAGAAATTAATTTTTCCGTATTATCTCAGATTGACTTACTAACAGGTTGCCTGCCAGGTCCTCTTTTGCGGACTGGTTGAACCAGCTATCCATATATTCCTGACTGCATTGGTCTCCCCCCACTGTGTGTGCGTTCCGCTTCTATCCATACACAGGCCTTTTGAACTGGTGTCTAACCTACCTTGTAGGGTGATATCTTTTTTATGTGCAGCTACTACTCAAATCGAGGAAGTCACGGACTCTCAGGTACCATCAGGCTTAGAAAGCAGCTTCTGAAAAGTCAGCAGCGAACTGGGAAAAAGACCCTTCAGATGGGACCTCAGAACTCGTATTCGGAAACATCTGGAACCCCAAAGGTGCGAAAGTGCTTTACTGAAGCAATTTGGACCCCCATACAACAAGGGAACATGGTCAGGATACACTAGATCAGAAACATGCGGTTTACCAGACCTTCACATACTAAGAACTCATCGTAGATCACTCCCCGATAATGTCATTGTTACAGTTGATCTGATCTGAATACAGCCGTTCCAACTTTCCTGGACTTGTAGCACAATTAGCCCAATCCAAATGGAGTACTTGAAAGCAATTTGCTCGATGTTCTGATAACCTAGACAACAGAAATGTGCGAGCAAACAAAATCATATTTGAAAAATTGCACCTTTTGGAAGGTTGCGGATAAAGTTTTACGTATTCCTTTTAATTTGTGCGCTACTAAGCATCCTCTAGATTTTCACAGGCAAGCGTGATTAATGCTGCTCCTGTGGCCCAAGATCCTGGGGTATGTTGAAGGCGCTTGGTGGAAGCTGCTTCTCGCTCTATTTCAGGCTTTAAAAGTCGGGTATTTTGCCACTCCTAAATCTATTGTGCATTTTGACGGCGCCGTACCACATCCCCTTGTTTAGCTGGAACTTGTGTTTTCGCTACTTCTGATTTGAGGTCATTATGCTGACCTACATTGGTAGTTTTATGAAGTTCATGTTTTTGTCTTTGTGGTGAAGCAGTTAGGGTCACATATATGAAAACCACTAAATTGCACTGTTCTAAACTCATGGTGAGACTTTTTTGATTCCAACCGTACCCAGTTCACATGTTTGCATGGCCACGTGTCTTCTTAGCTCAAAGTGAGCCGCTTGTCGCCAAGATAAAGTCTTTTACCTTTCTGCTCCTTAGCCTGCGCATACATACCTTCTTCATCCAACCCCCTCTCGTCGTCTCATGTGGATACATCAGTCCTGCTATGCTCTTTTGTCACCATCTTGCGTATGACATGCGTATAAATTCACACGGTGGACATAATGAACCGGTGATATGGTCTTGCGTTTGTAGCCCTTTGGATCTCTCTAGAGTCCGAGGTCCTCTTTCCGATGGTTCCAGATAAGGCTTATCCAGACAATTTTAACGGATTTCCACTCGATGCCCCAGTATTATCACCGTAAAATAACTCTCCTCTGTAAGCTAAGTGCTCTGTCCACATTCAGTATATTTTTTTCGAAGCCCAATGTCAGCGCCTAAAAAAGCAACGAGATATGCGACGTAATATAAACAATCATAAAATTTAAACGGTATATTTTGGTATCTACTTTTCTGTCACTACGGCTAAAACGTCTGCTGTTGGTCACCCATGATAACCAAAACTTGTGACGTCAAAGTTTCTGTCGTACAGCCGTTTTTCTTCTGTTTTTTCGGCCTACTTGTTTGTCTTTTTGGACTGCTAAAAAACTGGAGGCTTTTAGGCGTTTCATAAATCTTTTTATTGATTGATGCAGCCTAATGGCTAGAAGAAAACGTCTGTTCATTATTGTCCGGAGGAGTTCGAACACTGAGGTACTCTGTTTCTCCTTCCGGCCGCAATAAATCCAAGCGAGCATCATCTGTTGCCTTTTGTGCGGTCTGCTCTGTTCGTAAAAGTGATAGAATTCCACTGACCGACTGCAGACGAACCCTGTTAGAATAAATTTCTAAAGGTCAGGAGGAATGGTTCTTTGGGCGAAGAATCCATAAACTGTAACAGTCCACCACGCAGCACAGATCGCAAACGGACCAGTCAAACTCCGAGTGAGATGGCTTGGGAACATCCAATCACATTAAAAACACTGCGAAACCTATATAAGCGCAAAAAGGAAGATAGGAAGTATCCATCCAACCGCACACTGATGATGCCCCTCGATTGCAAGTTGATTACCAGGCTCAGCGTACAAATCGGTGGCGACCCAATCAGCCACCAATAAATGCATCCGAGCTATCCATAGTCGAACACATTGCTAGCGGACGCACTAGTCCACGGAGCCAGTTCGTTATGACTGAGTCTCATTATTTACCCATCACAAAATCGGAGCTACACCAGGGGAGTCGAACAAAACAGCCGGACGCTCGGAGCAACGGTACAAAGTAATACCATGTACAGCATTTGGTACTGCATGAAATGCCGCTCTACCTCTCGCCAAGCTGTTTGCCACGTCACACCCCATCCTTGTGGCAACGCTTTGGAAAGGCTGTCGGGATTAAGTATGTTTCCAAGGATATTTAGAAGCCCATGATTATCTCACCAATGGATGACTTCCTTTTAACATAAGTCGGGTAAATCAATCGAAAGGTATCAAACAAACGGTGCTGTTGAACAAACCGGTTTAAGTGGACTTTGGCTTTCTTGCTTTATTCGTGCCACAGTAGAGTTCCTGAACTAGATTTCACCCGATTGCTGCTAATGAAGGACGCATCTACGCGTCTATCCCTCATGGTATGTATTTTGTCGTTTTTTAAACAGAAAGTCGAGTGGGGGAATCCTTTTCAATATCTCTTCATCAGATTCGCATATATACGTGGGTAAAAAAGCAACCTCGACATAAAATAGTCAATTGCAACAAAAATCCTTCAAGAAGAAGACAGTAACACAAGGGACAAAGGACTGGAGCAGGAATGGATCGATTGGGGCATGGAGATTAAGTGATCCGAATGGATCACTGAGAATGCTCAATTCCACCGGTTCTGCCTGCTGGTGCATGATGACAGTAGCGTTGTGGTTTGGCCAGGATAAACACGACGTCTGGACAAAATAATTTCGAAGTCAAATTTCTGGCTCCTGGATACGGATGATGATAGAATCAGCTATATTAAAAATCCATGTTCTAACCGGTGTCGGCAGTTTTAGACCAACTTAGTAGATGACTTTAAAGGCAGTGGTAGTATCCACGTGGTGTCCTGTATCTACTAGGTGAGCTAAAACCACACTGTAGGTTGCACGAAACCTCTCGGCCGAATGGCAAGGCCGTTATCTAAACATATTCCACTGTGGCTACAAAAAAGGCTCATGCGACACATAAACAGTTACGAAACCACGTGGAAACTACCACTGCCTTTAAAATTATCTAATAAGTCAGTCTAAAACTATCGACACCGGTGAGAACGTGGATGTTGAATATAGCTAATTCTATCGTCATCCGCATCCATAAGGTAGAACTTTGATTCCAAAATTATTTTGACCAAATGTCGTGTTTATCCTGGCCGAACCACAAAGGCACTGACACCATGCGCAAACAGAAAGAGCCGGTGCGACTGAGCATTCTCAGAGATACGTACGGAAGATTTGACTTCAATGTCCCAATGGATCCATTCCTGCCCTAGTCTTTTGACCCTCGTGCTACGGTTTTCTTCCCCAAGTATTGTTGTCCGAACCGTCTATTTGTTTGTCCACGTTTGCTTTTCAACCCATGCATACGTGCGAGTCTGGTGATGAGATATTGAAATGAATTTCCTCGGTCAGACGTCTGTCTTAAATCCAGTTTATTTAGTCGTTCGTGGTAGGCCGTCTTGTTTTACTGTTTGGCCTATAACGCCTATCCTTATTTGGTTCAGTGATGTAAGTTCTATCGGTCATCAAATAATTCATCTGTTAAACATGTCAGTCAACCCACAAACTGGCCACAGTGGCGCTCATTCAAACTTTGTAGCACGATATACCTGGCGTGACTGCTTTCCTTCGCTGATTACTTAGAACATTCGGAGGGGTCACTGTTTTCTCCCCGTGACCTGTTTATCCCTTAAGGTGTGGTTCTTTAGGGACTTTTCCAATGTATTATCAGGTGCTTCGTTGTAGACTTTCCCTACACTGTTTCGGCATTCTAGTTGAGACTCGTTTGAACGGGAAAAGTTTTTGCTCACTTTTATTCACGTCAGGCCGTTGTTTTTTCGTCTTTTTTGGTTTATCACGTCAAATGACACACCCCCTATGCTCGACTTTTCAGTGTGGATTCAATGCAGAGCATTCTTGGTGAGTGTGACCTGTGCATATCGCTCTGATTCCATGCCATGCGGTTTTCTTTGCTGATTACATTTACTATAGTGCACATCACCGCGGTTAACGGCCAGTTGGGTAATAAAAGTCGGTGCTCCGTCGGTATAAGTTGTATTCAAGACCCAGCCTGCGTGTATCGTTATTGGACCATGTGCTTTAGAACCAACTTTCAGCCCCATTTCGGTCGACTTGGATGAGGGAAATACCAGCGGATGATATGGTTTTCTCCCGTCCTATTTTTGATGCGTCTAACAGATCTCCTCATTTTTACATATGCTGACATAAGGTAAACTTGTCGTTTCAATAGTTAGATCATAGTAGTAAGATGCCATACAAGATACTAAAAATAATTTGTGATGGTCTTTTATCTACGATCGAAAGCAGACGCCGTTGTATTTCTTCAACGAGTGTATTATAAAGGGCCAAAATAAACCACGCCCAGGGGAGTCCACAACAAACATTTCTAGCTAGACTTCTATACGGATACCTATCAATCCCCAGCATTTCAGGCCGAGTATGTCAGGTCCCGCATGGTAGTTTTGAACAGTCAAAGTTTGGCACGGAAACCGACTCACGAAAGGCCTCCAAACTGCTCAGAACCTCAGTAGACTCACTGGACCAATTCGAACTCAAATCGAGAATACTATCGGTAATGAATGATAAGTAATGACCCCACTCCCATCTGCCAAGGACGGAATTCAGCTCAGGTACCCCCGTTTCCGTAACTCTGCTTTGAATCCTCCACTCAGACGTAACATGACACCATCCAGGACATTTGTGGACGCAGTCATTCTGCGAAGTGCCTATGAAGTAATACATTCCCGGAAGCAGTTTCGAGTAAATCTCTATATTCTGCTTTGAGAACTGGCAGAACATGCTATCCTCGCAGGACTTATGAGCACCGATCTGCTTAGACACCAAATAATGGGGTCTGTCGCTCAAATTATGCCTTGCCAGCATCTAACCTTCCAAGAATTCAGAGGTATTGGTTCACCAGCCACCTGTTGAAATCAAGAACAAGCAGGGATTTTAATCTTAGTTGACACCAGTGCAGTTTTCCTGTCTTATTTGTGTATGATATTCTGATGGTTGAAGTTAAAGGGGGTTCCATAAGGGAGCACAGATGTTCATTTATTGATCACTATTGATTACCTCTCAGTCCTGTTCGGACTGGAGTTAACACTAGCTTAGTCAGTTGCTATTGGGGAGAATTTCGGTAGCTCAGGTGGTCGTGCCACAACTACCGATCAATCGGTACGTTCCACCACGCTCCCTAACAAAGCACTGATGATGTCACCTTGTTTAGTTATGAAACGTTTGCAGTCAAATCGCTCAACTTAGTGAACAAACCAACGGCTAACTAGTTTCATCATCTTGTTCTCAAAAAGGGAGTAAATTGACCATGTCTTGTAAGACAGATGACATGGCCAATAGAACTAATAATCAGCTTCCCGTCACCTAGCCTTCGGGCTCGGCGGTTCGAATTGTGTTCCGCTTACGACGAAAGAACATTCACTCTTTCAAGTCTTGTTGACCATAACGGTTACTACTCGTAAGTAGTCAGTATAGAAGACGTGAGTCACAGTTATTACGAATGTAACTGAGAGACCACCAAGATTCCAATAAGATCACAGTAATTTCTTAGTTGTGGAATAAATATCCTCTAGTGGAAGACTGTTTACAGAAAGATGACCGAATATAACGGGATAGATTAAGTGCACCTTCTTCACGTATCCCACTAGCTGTTTACATATTTTCGAAATCGAGTTTGGAGGGAGGTAGAGTATAGCCAACCTGACCCAGTGAAATCGCTATGGAGAGCGAAGGACACCTGACTGACAACCAAAAGTCCTCAGATCCCTGGTCGTGGTGGGTTCAAGTATACGTGATTCACTGTCGATCTTACCAAGGCAAAGTGAAGTCAACTACAAACTCCATGGGTTTTGGATAAGTTGGGATTTTAGCGTCCACTCGTGGTCGCTTCGGCAGAGGGCATTAGATGGGCGTTGTTGTAACAGTTTAAAACTTTGAACGGGGCTTTTTTACTCGCTGCACTCCAGAGAATGGTGTGCGATTGCGCCAGACGGGATTTCTGAATGACTGAGTTACAGAATGCTTTGAGCAATGTGCTTCGAAACCCTTCGAAGTAATTGCCACCGCAATTACATTGAAAAACGTGTAGACCAGAGGAGGTAAAGGACAAGCCCGCTTTTTATAAGTTGGTTTCTTTTAACATTCGTCATATTTCGTCAAATAGTACAAAGGTCACAGGTTTGAGTCCTTTTGCGAGGGTTTTCTTCCGCCTCCAAAAAACCCGCCTATCATTCCGATTTCCTTTGAACGCTGATATAACTGAAGCTGTTCTATTAGGGACATCACGTGGCTTCTCTTCTTGCTTCATAAGCCTTCCGAAATGTTGATGAAGAAGCTAGGATAATAGTGAGGATTTCTTTTCAAAGACTGTCTGTAATGTCTGGAGCTGCTCAGCAATGAGACAGAAGCTTCGGAAATCAAGTTAATATCAAGTTAATAAAATGTCAAGCGAGTACGTTCGATTGGCGGGACTGGAGGCAAAATGGGAGAACCATCGTGTATTCAACATTAGATGCTTAAAGTACACAATATTATTCCACCATCCCTGATTGTGAAACCACCGGACACGTCAGTTGCTTCCGCAAAAATTGCTTTGTCAGCGGTCACGTCATTCCTCAAACAGAGGATTTACCTAACCACCCAGTGATTAACCAATGTACGCCGCCACGCCAGTCAACTCAGCCAAGATCTTCAGACCGCAATCTCACCCGCCGACTTCCAGATGCTTAACACCAAAGCAACATAAGTGAAGCTTACGCAGGGCCGGCAATGCAAGGATAGGCAGATATGTAAGTTCGACCAACTTTTTGTCTATGACTTAGGGCTCTAGAAAGGTCACAGAAAGGACGAAACCATCCACCAATTACTGTAGTGTAGTTAACTTGTCAGATAGACCACTGAGTGAAGACGAACGCTGTCTGTTAGAAAAGGGACTAAACTTCGCAGTGAGCAAAAAAGTAATAAGAGCGGAGGAAATAATTCCTAGTGTAGAGTCGGTGTTTCAAAAGCTTCCTTCAGCGGAAGCTGAGAAGCTACGAGTACAATTGGTCACGGTCCTAAAATCCCAACAGCCGGGAGCTCCGAATATTGCACCATCAGAGAGGAGAGCGTTGAACACACTGAGACAGGTAGATAGTATTGTCATTACCAAGGCCGATAAAGGTAAAGCCACAGTAGTAATGAACAAGAGCGACTATCTTCAAAAGGTTAGGCAACACCTCGCCGATGGACCCTATCGACAAATTACCAGTAGCAGTATTACTTCAATAATGAATAAGAATAAGGTCGAAGTTGGTAGATATTTAAGATCGGTAATAAACCATTTAGGGCAAGGTAAGTGGTATCGGCTGTATCCAAAAAGTGCGATTCAACCACGACTTTACGGACTGCCAAAAATCCACAAGGCAGATGTCCCGATAAGGCCAATAGTGGATGGTATAGGCTCGCCACCACATGAGCTGGCCAGATTCTTAGCTGGTATACTAAAACCGCTCACGGGGAAATCAAGCACCTTCATTAGGAATTCGTACGACTTCGCCAATAAAGTCGCAGGGCTTCCCTTGGAGATGGACGAAGTCCTCGTGAGTTTTGACGTAGTCTCAATGTACACAAACATACCTAGGGCAGATGCTCTGGAGGTAACCAAGAGGTTGTTACTGGTAGACACGACACTTGGGGAACGGACACAGCTCTCGGTGGATGAAATAGTTGAGGGCATAAGAGTGTGTTTGAATCTCGATCAGTTTGTTTTTGACACAACCGTTTACACACAAGAACAAGGTCTTGCAATGGGATCTCCAATATCCCCAGTTTTAGCTAATATTTATATGGAGGACTTCGAACAAATAGCCTTGGCCGGATTTCATTGTCCACCGAAAGTATTTTGGCGTTATGTTGACGATACGTTTGTTGTAATCAAACGAGATAACGTGAACAGCTTCCACGACTATCTCAATAGTTTAAGTCCACACATCAAGTTTAGCATGGAGATAGAGTCCACCTCGGGCACATTACCCTTCCTGGACTGTATAGCACATAAGAGTGGGGGGAAATTAAAAACTACGGTGTACGAGAAACCAACAGACACAGGAAACGTTTTAAACTACTCATCAGCACACCCAAAGTCCGTGTACGCCAGTATTGTCTCATCGATGTTTCGTCGAGTCAAAGCGCTGTGCACAGAAGAGATCGACCGAACGGCAGCTCAAATCGAGATTGCCAACAGACTTCAAGAAATAGGATACCCAGTGAGTTTGATTAGGCGTCAACTAAGAAAGATATTGGCTCCGGTATCTAGACCCAGTAAGGAATGGATTGGCACAGCAGTCATTCCATATAAAGCAGGAACTTCGGAGGTTATTCGAAGAATATTGAACTTGGCCAACATTCGAGTAGCTTTCCAGAAGGGAAGAACGCTACGCTCAGTTTTGGTGCAATTGAAAGATCCCCTCCCGGTTGAAAGGACTAGGGACTGTGTGTATAAAATTAATTGCAACGATTGCACTAAGGTTTACATAGGACAAACTGCCAGGGAATTGCACACCAGAATTGGTGAGCATAAAAGGAGAATAAACAAACCACCAAGGAATGCGGTAGAATACCAAACGCTGGTCAAAGACTCAGCGATGGCGGTACATGCCTTAGACACGGGACATAGTATAGATTTGGATAATGTGGAAGTTTTAAGACGGGGACTGCGATTCACACCACAGCGGCTGATAGCCGAAGCGGTGGAAATCACCAAGCATCATAGCGTGAATAGAATCGAGGGTGTGGAACTGGCGAGCGTATGGAAAGCGGTCTTAGATAAGCCGAGTTGACACGTGACTGTGTGGTTGTCAATTCACTTAGAATCATTAGCAAAAACAGGGGGTGGAAATCCCAACCCGACCAAAGTTCACAGAATCCCTCTTACACAACTATCGTAGCACTAGCCCATCCACACAGACGGACAGAAAGTGCAAACGAAGTTCAAGAGGGATCATCAAGTGAACCGAACCAGAAGAACTACACCCTAGGCTGGACCCAAATCCATTTAGGTTCCCCCATCGGTCCAACACTTGGTCACCCACTCTAACACACAAAATCCTTCGGCCGACACCCAACAGAGATTTAGCTTGACTTAGATGATTGGTTCTCCTTCCGCCTTAAATCTCGACCAACCTCGCAACCTAGTCACTTGGCCTGACGAAGCTTTTGTGTCAAAAGCGAAACGTTGCCCAGCAATAAATCAACCGATTGTTACCAAACTTTTCCGAAAAGTTAATAGCTTATGTTTACTGCCGCACATTTTGTTCTGATTGTTTCCTTACGGCAAACTAGCTGGGTTGTCTATTAATGCGAGCCTTGTTCACTTTTACTCGTTTCCAACTTCATTTTCCTCGTCTTTAGGGGTGACGCTCCAATCCTGTCCCATTTAATCGAGTTCATTTGCGCCGAAGAGAATGCTGGGATCGAGCAGAACGCACCAGGTCTCCAGTGAGTTTTCTAACGATAGCCATTCGTTCCTTTTGTAATGACCACTGTTTCTAAGTGAGCCGTTGTACTAATGCACTGTGGTTAATAAGTGAAATCGATAACCTCATCTGCTGTGAAGTTTGTCAACTCTTCTCATCCTGGCTCCCATCATGTGTGAGTCCGAGGTGCTCCCGGGAGAGCCCGCTGACGGGGGGAAATAATCAGTAACTATGTGGAAACTTCAGCTCACTACTACTAAGATATGCTACATTTGACATACTATGAGTTCATCCAAATAAATTCGAAGTGCCTTAAGTTCCACGGTGTTTTGATTTAATCGCCTCATTTCGACGTAAGTTATCACTCAATTATGATATGTTCGTGCTTCAAGGTCGGTTTGTCCGATTTCGCCACTGTCCGAATCACTGCATCTTGATATGCATTTAACAGCCGCATTACCGAACCTAGTTTGACCTGTGTTTAGTTTATCCGACATTGTGTGATTACTACACTACTGCCGTGCATTCACCTTGGCAGTAAGTTATTCGTTTTACGGCTGATGGGCATCAAAGCTGCTTCGTTTGACAAGCGTAAATGTTTTTTTTCTAATTCGAGCGGAAATCCTATGACTGTTGTGTAGCTATTGCAGAGTAGTAGTGTGCATATCATGAGTGAACTGCTGTATTCGATGACTTGACCGATGCCCCCTTCTCTCTCTCTCTCTCTCTCTCTCTCTGGAAATCCGAGCCATTACTAAAGACTACTTTTGGAATGTCCCATGAAGCTTCCGTTTTAGGACTGTGGGAAGACCGACTCAGCTAGTACCACGGACCGCGGTTTATGTACTCTTGTTACTCACAATCCTATAAGTGGGGATCAATATCATCAGGCCCGCTCGTGTGACGCACAGTCAGGCTTCTGTGGTTGCAGAGCCAGTCGAGGTTTCTTGGGAAGCTTATACCAAACATCTGGGTGACTCCATCTGCATACAGGTTAAATTGTGGGAATTTGTATTCTTTCCGACCTTATTTCAAACTTACTTGCAATTTTGCCTCTGTTAATGTTGAAACGTATGAATCGGACATATTGTACTGAAGTCACTTAGTCGCTTAGTTTTTGCCGCTGCGGTCAGTCCCTGTCATCACTTTTCCTTGTCGCTGCTCTAATGCTTTGTTTTCATTGGATCCAGTGCACAAATTGATTCTGACCCTTTCAACTTTCAAAATCCCTGTGATAGACAGATTTAGTCCTCTGCAAGTGAGGAGAGAAGTGATATATCCTTGCAACTTGAATGCATTTTTAGTTTTATTGATTCTGCCCCAAAAATGATCGGTCTCGTCAGGTGTTTTCTTCAGACAGGATACATGTATCGGGCAATCTGTCTTCATCAGATTGGTGGTTTAGGTGCTTTCCCTTGTTACTGTCCACTTTACGGAAGTCGTGGCATTTGGTTTCCCTCTTTGGTTTTTGGTTGTCATTTCGTTTTCCATATTGTTTGTCGGTTACTTTCGTCATTCGAGTAATTTGGTACGTTATTCCGAGTGCTCTCATGTTGTTTTGTCATTGCCCATCCTCTTCCTTTAGCTATACAGCCTCTGGCTCTTGCGATGGGCCTGTTTCTAAACAAATTTGGCCGACAAGGCTTCGTTGGGATATACCACCCGAAGTGAGTGGATTGCTCATCCAGGTGCTTTAAGTTCTTTTCCACCTAATAACTAGTTCGGATGTTGTTCGTGCAAAGGTCGTGGCAAATCGGTGGAACCACGGCTTATCCATGAACAGTACAGTGAACAAGACTGCGCAGTTATTCTATGATTGGAAAAAACACGTAGTCACCGTTAACCGAGTTGGTCGTCACCGTATTCTCCAGGTTTGAATGCCATAACCCAACGCCTTTCGTGAACGCAACTATGAAGCTACGTGCGCCCTTTAATTTTGGAGGAACACTGCGATCGATCACATAAGGGGCGATTTTCCTTCATCTGTTGCCACCGTCAATGTGGGACCTGACGCTCTCTGGTTCATTACAGGAATTCGATGGAGTCGGCCAAGAATATTCAGTACCCAACAGTAGTGGTTATCATCATCATCATCATCATCAATAGCATAACATCGCTGTTCAACACTGATGCTGGCGTACAACCATGATTTATTTGAAAGCCTTATTGTGAAGAAAAGAATAAAAGCGGACGGGGAAGGGACTTAGTGCTAGTTAACTGCAATCATTCGAGGTGCCTACACCTCCAGACACTCATTCAGGCAATCTGGATGGAGACTGACAACAAGAACGCCATTGACAGTGAGTCGCAGCTACATCTTGTAGCGTCTCCATCCGGGAGCAATGAAGACCACGTCGTTCACACTCCGGAAGGCGAGTAGCA
>SJOL01013221.1:7241-18624 GCA_004794785.1 Opisthorchis felineus | reverse complement strand
TATTTCCATCTGGACGTAATGGATAGATAGAATGGCGTTTGCAAACAGAGCAGAATGATCCAAATTTTACCGGTGAAAAAGGCAGATAACGTCAGTGAATGATAAACAAACTGCTGTGGCATCGGTCGATAAGTTCAATGACTTATACCGTACAGGCTAGGTGGACTATACTATTCCAAAGTGTTCGTCCGTGTGTGCACTTGGTTTACCTCACACACTCGTGTTTTCCCGGTGGATGAAGTTTTATTTGGACCTCTGTGCTCCAGATGCTCAATCCAATCAACTGAAAACCAAAACCACATGACATTCTTGCAATCGACTGCTCCGATTTTCTTGGACAATACCCCATTCGGGTGCACTGTCAATTACCACCCCTCCCGAAATCGGTGTACTTGCTCCAAGCCTTGAATTTTTCGGTGTGAACTTCAGATTGCAAAACTGGGACCTTGCTACAAGGTGCCAAACGCAGACCAATATTTTCAAGGAAATCGTAGTTTTCAGCAATTCCTGGAATGTTCTCACTTGAAGGCGTCGGTTGGACTGAAGAGCAATGGATTCAGTGTGCGAGGAATTAGTTTCCGATGCTTAGGAATCACAAATTTGGTGCCCCTCATGATGGCGTTTTTCTCTAGAACAACCGATTGTAGTGCTTTAGACAAATCTGTTCCCCAATGGAAGTAAAAGAGGGGTGAGCCCATTGAACTATGTCTCCACATTCGAACGTTCCTGGGCTTCTAGCCCGACTGATCTCAAAGCTGCAATCTCACTTAGTTGTGTCGGCCTGTTTAAAGGTGACCGTTCGAGGTAGCCGGAATTAGTAGATACAGTAACCATCCGAATGATAAGTTATCAACGCCTGTACACTACTTCAACTCGAATCAAAACAAGCAAATTCGGTCGCATTAGGGTGGTGGTTATATCGTGGAGGGAATAATGGCCAAACACTGCAATGATCGTGCACATCGTATTCGGAAGTGCGTCCTTGCTGGAGAGGAAGGTCTGCAGGTAAACGGAGTACCTCCGCAAGCATGGAGCTGTTAGTATTGTTCCTAGTGTGACAAATTAATTGTCCATCTGATCAAGATAGGCCGACCCCCGTAACCTCATTTACCTGTCAAAGCGAATTGTATCAGCAAAGCCCTTCACATTCTAGATTGCTCTAGACACCGGTGCACACCTGAGTCCATAGAACAGCTAAAAGAACAGAGGAAGGGTCCTCAAAGTATCGTCCTTGTAGACAGATAAGCCAAGATTGATGAGCCATGTTGGAACATCTAAACAGCTGAGTCCCATAGACTATATGGACGGTGGAATGATGATTAGCGTCTCTTGTGTCTTCTAAATGGTCGTGCAACTTTGTGTCGGTCCTTGACTTCCTGCTCCGCCCACTATGGTATATCAAAAGGCACGGTAGCTTCAGACAGCCCTCTATGGAGACCAAGGAAGATTATTACAACCATATAATAGGGTCATCACAGAATGTTCCACAAGTACGTGCTAGAATCTCCGTGAGCGGGCGAGAAGTGTCGAGCTATGGATGCTCGATTCAGATTGGCTGACATTCTGACCAATTAGGGCATGTCTTCGTTCGGTCCGTAGCCCGCACGTGACATCCGTCCAATTGACGTGACATTCGGTTATTAGGAGCGGCTGGCCTCCGGACAGCGTCTGTCTCAAAGTAAGGCCATATAACTAGATGAGAGTAGATTATCACGTCAATCACCATCACAAACCAAATAAACTGATTGCAGTACCACACTCATGGTATTGCTTACAAGACTAGTGTTAGGCGATTTGCTGGCACAATTCTAACCAACAATCGTATTTTCACCAAATCGAAGCCAGTCCTTTTTAACCCAAAACGTGTTGGCCGAGCTGCGGAACAGGCAGCAATTGGTGGATCAGTCAGTCCAGGTTCAAGCACGAGAATCTCAGGCTGAGCAGCTGCCATCGTGTTGTAAGAAATATTTTCTCTCGCTGGAAGAAGCGACCGACCGAATGAAAACACTGTAGTTGTTTGCTTGACAGGCTTGTGGTCTTTTGAGAAATCAATTGGTAGCTATCCATAATTGCGAGATGTTGGTTGGAGGAGACAAAAGGATAGAATACGGAACTTCATACGCTCAGCTAGCCTTACTGCGTAGTGTTAGAATATCAGACTGGGGGCGAATGGAAGACCTCTGGACACAGTGGTATTCGTGGCACCACTAAGTGCGTTTGCTCGGTGAAATACACTTATTCGCAAATTAGGTTGGTGTTAAAGGAGACTCGATTATAATATTCTCCCGCTAAATATTTTACCCGAAAGTCGCCTTATGCCTCACTTGGTACGATATTTGAGATACCGTTGTGTATCTTTTTGATTAAGAGTTTGCTGAAAACCCTTCAGTTGCCCACAACCCTTCTTGGGCAAATAGGCAAAATCCCCGGGTTTCCGTCGACCTGATGTTTTAATCGAATCCAAATTGCACGCTATTCAGGAATTACACTCAATTGTAAATTAAGTTGGTGTTAACGGGAGACTCATCCGAATCCCAGTCGAGTCTCTAGCTTTCGACATTCTTTAACTAAATGTGCAGTGCAAAGGCCACCTCATATTTCAGTTGGTATGATATTCCAGACGTCGCAGTATGTTTTCTTGACGGAATACCCTACACACGTCTGCGATTATCGACAGTGTTTTCTATTTGAGGTCATCGAAGAACCCCATTTTTACTAATGATCCGTAAATGGGGTTGAATATGGGTTGGAACTCATGTGCACGCTATGACGAACTTAAGAACGCGGTCCATCGTTCAACCTGCAGCCTTTTACTCGAATATCGTACCAAGTGAAACATGAGGCGGCCTTCGCGCAGCTCATTCACATTCAGCCGAGCTTCTCATTAACACCAACTTAAGTGGAGTAAAATTTGGTGTTCAAACAGAACACTACTCGGGGAGTATGCCACCTGACGAGCCCCAAAAACAGATCGGGCGTTGGGCTATCGAACGGTTCTCAGTAATCTTATGAGTAGTATGTTCCATCAGGAAAAAGTTCGTTTGTTTTTTCGGTACGTCACATTGGTCAGTGCACAACCTTAAATGTTGTTTTAGTGTTTCAGTCCTGCCTGGTCTCAGTTCTCGCTTTGAATCGGCCCACATCCCTTTGGGGTGGGGACGGACTAGCCTCGCTATCAATGTTCTTCCTATGAAACCTTTTAAGTAGTTCTCACTCGGCTTCCATCATTAACATGAGGAGCTTCTGTTTGTTTTGTCATATCTAACAAATCTGAGTTCGAACAACCGCTGCCTCTCTTTTCGCTCAACTATTTCAGTGTGTACAAGCCATGGAAGCCTCATACAACATTGCGCGCAATCTGGCTGATTCAATCGATCTATATGTGATGCGATTCTGCGACTTTGGAAGTGGCTTCATGAAGAAGGCTGGTTTCTCACCAGACGCATTCATGCAAATCTCCCTACAACTAGCGTATTTCATGGTAAGGATAATATGTTTAGCGACGCCGATTCATTTGTTTGTTGACATTTGTTTGCCCCTGATCTTTTTACAAAACAACTCCCATTCAGAAGCACTCAACTCGTTTCTTGCTTCCAGTCATTACTAAAGCCAAACTAAGCTATGGTGGTTTTTGTTTCATAACAATGCAAACTTGTACACTAAATGGAGAAAACAACCACGATCATTAGCTAATCTGACTACCAGTATTCCAGGAAAGATGATTTGTAATACAAGACTATTCACATCATTCCTCCAGTTATACAAACTGCTGACAGATCTTCTCTGGTTCAGGAAGACATAGTTCTTTCTACAAACTGTGCCCCTTCTAGCATTTGGACCTTTGAAAATGGCGTTTTCGCCGGATTTAAAGCAGTTCTGTGGAGATTCGAATCACCCGTAAAATTGCCCTACTGTCGCAACGTAGTCTGAGCGAGTGCTGAGCTGCGTTCAGCCGGAGTGTTAACTAGGACGGTCCCCAAGTCATAGTGCCTCTTGGTTAGGTAGTTTTGGAAAGTCTGGTTTGCTTTTCTGCTGCTGTGAGATGTTAAACCACTCCTATTGAGATTGCCTCTGTTTATTCCACTAACTTATCTACCAAAATCGTTGGAGCATGTAACAGTGAATAGTGCGAGAAAGAGAGCGCATAAAATAAATAAAAGACATTAAATATGGCGGACTCACGACGAGTTATAGAGGATTGGACACAACAGCGCCATCAGATGCATAACGTCGTCATGATGAAAACCCAACCACTATCAAGAAGCTACCCAAATGCTACAGCCTCTTGGACGATGCAATGACTCCTAATCGCTTAAATACCTTCTTCCCAGTTTATGCACTGTATTGGGGTACAACCGAAGCAGGTCGTCAGGTATGCAGGCGGCTAGGTCCAAGAACCGCTCGCCTACTCGCCATTGCTAATCTCATGTTACCATGGTACACGTGGAATATTTCGACGTTACCGGTGATCAAAGACCATCTGCCTTCCTACAACACTCCAATGTAAACCTGACCTCCAGGAGAGTCTGAGTTGAAGGAAAGTAGAGTGGCTGCCGGTAAATCTAGCAATGATGCCGTCCGAGGCGATGCACCTCCGTTGATAAGTGTGCTTGTAGGCCAATTTCAATGTACAAGATACGTTTGACGGTTAACTCACGCAGTCTCGCAGGGGCACTTTGAAAATGTAAAGCCTATGCCGACTCGCGTGCAGTTCCCACATAGGTAAACTTTCAACCACGTCATCTGATATCCTCTATGTGTTGGCGGTGGCTAAGGTCGTCTCTTCAAAGCAGTTTGCTGCCAGACTATGAACACATCCCAGTTCAGGCAGCAGAACTGAGAAGCTGAAAGAAACGACCCTGGAGAATACTGATTTCGTGATGCACTCGGAAGACTCTCATGCGTGGGCGGACTTTGGAATGTAGGAGGTGTGGCGCGGATGTTTGGAGCACCTAAAAATGGATACAGAGTGACCTAAACGACTAAATTGAATGCTGCTTTTGAATCTCAGAAGACAACAACTGTTGGCTTTTTACGTGTGTCACCGTGTTCAAGACTTAGGTTCAAGATGGATGTGTATGGGCCTGTAGTACGGACGAAACCACACTTGATACATGGTTCTGCTTGCTACGAGTGCCGGTGAAGTGCGCAAACTAATATAGTGATAAAAATTGTAACCAGTAAGCGAGAGTGAATATTAGCCCACTGCTCTTTGTTCGGTTCCTCTCCTTTGACTTGCCGACATGATCACACCTTAAGATCCAGGCTCCAGTCACCTTAGCTTGGGCGCTCCACCGCATCAGGGTGTCAGCTCTTGTTGCGCATAAGAACACCACTGATTTTTGCTTGCCTGGCCTCGTTCATTTCTCTCAACTTTTTAGTTGGTGAGTTTAACGTTCACTCCTTATTTTCACGAAACCTTACTTCTTCCAAGCCAGTGTCGGGCGGGTGAGATGGATCCCTTGCTCAGTTTCCTCATAAAAAACAGTGGTTTATAATGTTGACATTGTAAGTGTACTTGCCAACGCAAATAGATAAACTCAACACTGCATTTCTGTTCATTGTTACAACTTTCTTGCTATCATCTAACTGGGTTGCAGGCGGTCGAACTACGCTCTGGAGACAACATGGATTCTAACACGAGTGCCCTTAATATACATACTAGAACTCGATTCTTGTTTGGATTCCTTGAAATAATGGCCTCGGGCAGGTGGGTGTTGAGCTCGCACTCAATTCCTTTGTGGTTAACCTGGTCCTAGCGAAATTCTTGGACCTCCGGGTAGCTCAGCGGATGAGTCGCGCAACTAATGACTGCATTGACTGTGGTTGGAACAAAACGCTGGCTTTTTGATTTCTCTTGTGTAGAATTGAGTAATCTAACAGTATAACAGCCCTCATTCCACGGCATCTATCTCCCAGAAACGTTCGGGTCAAAAATCTTTGTTTTTTGTCTGTTCACTCGCTCCACCTAACATATGCCTCATCTTTTTGCAAGGTGAATCTTATATCCAGCTGAACGACCTCATTCACAAAGTCCGCAACATGTATTTCGTCATACTAGTCAAGTTTGAACGTCTTAGAGTAGCGTAGATGGTCGACATTCTACCTGTGCCCAACGCAGCAACTAATAGTAGACAGTTGCCTAGCACAGTTTGCGGAACATTTTCGCACCTTCCAGCTCCTAATTAGCCATAGACGCAAGGAGATCACGTTGAAATCAGTTCCGGATGGGGAGGGCGCCTGCAAGGTCGCGGATGTTGCAAGCTGCAAGTACTCATGCATAGGGCTTCACTACCTGAAGACGGGTTACTCCCTGAATATCTGCTCGGCCTCGGACCACCCTGCTCTCAACATTATATTTATACTGACCATGAGGACAAATCGGTCCATAAGCTGTTCACACCACAAGTGAGAGGGAGAGTAACCATCTGGCGTACTTCCGCATTACTTATCTGGTGTACCCACCGGACCCGCGCGGCGCTTCGGAGGGATCGATGCTCAAACGCGGAGAGTTTTCAAAGCTTCTCTTCACCCAGTGTCCACGTTCATAAAGTAAGACAGATCACATCGCAGCATTGTGTACTCTGCCCTTGACAGCCAAGCTATATATATATAGCTATTTATGTGGGTGGGTTGACTTCAAATCAGATTTGCTGCTCAACAGACTTTAGATGACTGAACGCCCGCCCATAGTTGGAGAGCCACAGACGGTTTGTACTGAGCCGAATTCGGTACTACCTACAAGCTCCAATGTACACCTAATGGAATAAGATCGGTAGGTGGACGTGCTCTGGCCTTCTACAATCCATCAACGGGTCTAATCATGTGGCATAACGATGAGTACCTGAACCAGTTACTTCCTTGTCATTGAGATGCAGGCGTCGTTCATCAATTCCTTTAGGTTTGAGCGCATTACCGCACCTCATTCAGTACAGCAACGTCCACTAGCATGCCGTCAGTTCTGTAATAACCTAGCAGTATTTCATTAACCATACGACTGGCGATTTCGTCATCCTATGAATGGCAATGTCAAATAGATACTGATTAAAAGGTGGAACGAGCTTATCTCTCCTTCCAGGAGCTACCTCTGACAAGTGAACCAATCTCTATGCTGCTGATCGAGCGGGCCGACCTTTCCAAAGCACTTGTATTTACATTTTGCCAAGGTGCAGATGATCAAGGCTGCACCGGAGGGGTCAAGCTCTGTCCGGACGCCACCTCTTGTTTTGCAGCATTATGACTTCCCATCACAACGTGGGTAACCGCACTCCAGGTTTCTATATGGTGCCAGGTTCTCCCGTGGCGTAAAGTGAAATTTACCGTGGTTCAAGCTTACCTGAAGGCTGCTTCAACAACGAAACTTCGGGCTTCCCTGATTTTGAACTCCTATCTTCAGTTAACTGTAAGCAAACTGTTTTGGGATGCGAGTTTCGATCATCCCTTTTCAAATGACAGACTGAATTCAAATCCAAAGGTATTCGCTCTCCGATGGACCCCCGACTTCCATCAACTTAGTCGGAAGAACTCTGCCCACACATTGCAAAAACGAGCACTTCTCGTCTTTATAATGTCCACTCCTCGACGCCTGCACAGCAGCCCGATACACGAGGGTGGTGGTATCTAAAAATTGTGATTGCTCCAAACGCGTTTGTTAAGGTGACCAAATGGCGTGCCGGCCCTTGCAATCCGTGCGTTCATTCCATTATTAAACGGCAAGTCTGTAGGTAGTAAAGTATCAATGCAGTCCACATGTTTGTAGCACGCTATCTCACGAATACTTGGCTGAATATTTGGTGTTGATCCCCTAGTGCAGGCCAACAAAAAATAAGCCTTTACAAGTATTCATATTTGATTGGCGTTAGCCTGAAGAGGTTTGGTAATTTTCACGTGATATTTCATCCTGTAAGTGAAGCTAATCTATGTTGAAAAGCCGAGAAGCACTGTGCAGTTGTTTCATCCTTACAATGAACCATCAGCCCTGCGCGTCTCACGAAACTTCCAAATATTGGTCTGAATACTTAAACGTTCGGCCATGAGCTGCTGATCAGCATTGTGATCAACTCCTGTCTAAGACAAAATACACAGCCACCCATCCTTCAAGCTCGGAATCCACGGCACGTGGTCACGTGTTGACTGACTCCTGGAATGGTAGCTTCTCAGATGGAAGTTCCACGCATCTTCCTCAGGGTTACTTATATATTGATAGTAGTGTGAGGTGGTAATTTTCAACTGAGATTTCGTCCATTTCATATTTAACCAAAAAGAGATCCCACTGAACCAAATCCCTTCGCCAGCCATTGCAATTCTGCTTCAAAATGCGAAGATAAGACGTTGTCGTCTGCAAACATCAGCCGACATACGTCGGAGTCGCTCAGAAGTTTTTTTTATTCTACACCTGTTCCTTCTAACTTCATGCGTGATGTCTTGGATAATTTTAACCCCAACTGTATCGCATGAGGGAATTATTCGGCTAGTTCCCCAGTTTTATTGTCGTTGCTGTGTTTTGAGATTCATTACGGTATGTAATTGGCTCTGTCCGTGTGTTGTTTCCTTTAGGCACATTTGCAGGTTACCTGTTGTACTTACAACATTTTGGTTGCTAGTTTGCGGAGATCATCTTTCGTGTTTCTATCCTCTGCATCATTAGCGCGGATCCACAGATATCTAAATTTTTCATTGAGGGAAATGATGTTAGCTTAGGTAGCGTCGATGGAACAAACACTGACACGCCGCTACGCTCCACTCCACACCCTAACAACGCACTGATGATATCAAGTCGACTGATGATGAAACGTTTGCAATCCAATTGCCCTCCTCAGCGAAAAAAGCAAACGACCAGATATATTAATTCGGTACCTTTGGGTCTGCTGTACATCACATAATCCGTGTTATGTCCGTAAATTACGAATCCTGTCGTAGTAAAATGACGTATATCGAATGCAACGCCATGACAGGTCCGGTGGGAACTAAGTCCCTAAGCCAACAGCCGTGTAGATTAGGTTAGTTGACTGTCTGAGCATGTCATTCACTAGCCAATACTCACCCAGTCGTATGCGCCGCGTTCCACACATACAGTAAATTAGAAGGCTAACCTGGACCTGTCAAGTGCACTCATGTGACCAAGTCGTCGTCGGTTAATTGTGCAGCAATCAGTCATCAAACGTTACATGTGATACTATCTTATGACAATACGCATGTGAGTAGCGCCCTTCTGCTGACCCATAACACTACCACACAGGTCATGTGCAGCTACCTATGATAGGAATTCGAAGGTGTGGTCCAAAACTATGAAAATCACAGTCGAGCTACGAATTTGGCTGGTATTTTCTGATAAATTTCTATGGAGAGGCTCTCAACTTGGTGGTTATTCTCAGCTGATCTAGCCAATACGATTAGGCCTTTGTGTGAGCAACTTGATGTCGTCCTGGCGGCCAGTCGCCGCAGGCCAGAGCACGCCAGTGAAAAGCTGGCAGACCTGATGACAAGAATCAGTAAGTAACTTGGTGATTGACCTTGAATAGTGTCGCCTAAACGCTACAACATCTCACTCGCCGATTAACCCTGTGAATGTCTGACCTCTTCCTGTATTCGGGCAACCGCGAAGCATCATTTTACCTCCTAGTTCATCCTTCAAGGAAGTCCTTCCCTAATTCCTTCCAACCGTATATCGAATGTCGCTAGATCGTTTGATTTTCAGTTGTCTGACGGAGTTACCTCATCAAGCACGCTGCCCACTAACAACAGACTAAACTGCACTTTGATAAATCCATGAAATCCTTCCTACATAAGAGTCCCCAACGTCCTGTGTCCAGCTAGCAAACACACATTGCTTGCCCATACTTTATACTCTCTTGTGTCTCTGAAAGACACACACAAGAATTGAGCATTGTCATGCAATTTAGGGCGCTCAGAACAAACTGAGCTGTCGCATTTCGGATGATCCAGAAGCAGTAACTCGAGGAATATGTGGCGTTCAGCTCCAGAACTGAGCGTGGTACTATCTTCTCGGATAGCAACTACGGAACCTCCGTCGGCCGTTGCTCCGCGCTTCTTGATAAGACTCACAGTTTATGCTGGTGTGGAAAAGATGACTGTCTCAATAGTCATGTCCAACTTCAGAAAGTGTGCCCACAATGGATAAAGTGACCACAGAAGCGATAGTCTGATCCGTTGGAGCAGAATTTTTAGTGTCTACTGCTTGGCAAATCTGTTGTTTCGCACGAAACCTTGATTTGTTAGCCTGATTCTAATTAGATGGAGAACCCGTAAATTAAATGTTACCTCAGGTGCAAGAACATTTCCACATGTATAGAAGATCCACACTATTGATGGTCTTGACCTCAAGGGCACGTTTTGCCTTAAAAGTTGCCTGGTTCTGCTGGCGGTGAAGAGCGTCCCTCAAATGTTCGTGAACATGATTTGTTTCCTATGATCACGCAGTTTTGGATTTGAATGTGCAGGGGGAGCTAGCTACCCACGAGCCCTTCCTCAAAAAGCATTGTCTGACAAAGATGTCCAATCCATCCCGGTTCAATTTTGTCATTGATGCAGCGATGCCGGTGTTCTGGGTGGTCTCCCAACTCTTGGTGTTCGAGTAGTTGCTGATGGCTATCTTTTTGATCTGGATTATCGAGATTTCTCAGCAAAAAACGAAAACGTCGTCTTTACGTCATTTTTGGCGTGCGGTGTGCTACCACAAAGGGTACATCCAAGAAGGCTCAATGGCTGGATGTGATCCCGACATTTTAAGGAGAGCCACTAGAAGTAACCCGTCAGTACTGCTGACCAGTGCACTGCTCTGTGGCGTTCTCCGCCACATGCGGCGTTAAAAATGCATATTGTCGTATACCATTGTTTGAATGGCTACG
Organism: Opisthorchis felineus; assembly: GCA_004794785.1. Lineage (NCBI taxonomy): Eukaryota > Metazoa > Platyhelminthes > Trematoda > Opisthorchiida > Opisthorchiidae > Opisthorchis > Opisthorchis felineus. The sequence continues at coordinate 7,756 of SJOL01013221.1, read as the reverse complement.
AGGCGCCCTCTAGAATTAGTAAATCTGATGCATCTCCAGGTCTTCGGTTGTTGAAGTTTCAAATTCGTAACTACTTTAGGCTGGTGATAATGAAGTCTCATGGAGTTGATTTGTAAACTGATGTTAGGTTACCAGGTGCGCATTCTAGCTGAGGACAAACTCAGCATCAGTCCCATTCATCTCACACATACCGAGATGTTGTCTTCTTAGATGAGGCTGATCGCGGTTCATCCTTCAGAATGGCATATCTCATGTGGTGGAAGTGCCACTTTCTTTACGGTTATGAAATGTCACCAGGGCGGTTGACGAGCCCAGCCTCCCAGAATAAGATCTTGGTGGCTGCTAACCGATTTCATTCGTTGTCACTTTCTATCCACATTAAGATGGTGTTTGGAGGTGCACGAACTTCGGTATGTTTGCAAAGCTCGGTCTCAGTCCCGCAGTATATTCAAGCCTTGTTCTCGTTTACTCCCGTGTTTCTTCCCAAATTTCCTGTGCGATAGTGATGCCTCCTA